>OMKN01022603.1:0-12620 GCA_900302345.1 Melanonus zugmayeri
TGTACTGGTTGTTCTGGGAGTCTATGAGCATGCTCAGTCCCAGGTCATCCTCCGCCTCCCTCATCCGGGACATGTTCCGCCTCTTCCCGCCACCGTCCTCCTCCTCCACTCTGAGCACCGCCTCCACGTTCACACCCATCATCTGTGGGGTGGAGACAGTGTGTGTGAGCCACACAGTGTGTGTGTGTGTGTGTGTGTGACATGCTTCTGTGTAAGCCCCGCCCACCTGCTTGTTTTGTTGTCGAAGGCATGTTCATTAAGCCACGGCCATTTTAAGCAGCGCCCCCCTGACCATCCCACTGCTTATTGTTGTCGAAGGCATGTTCATCAAGCCCCTCCCACCGGCTTTTTGTTATCGATGGCGTGTTCGCTAAACCCCTCCCACCTGCTTGTTGTTGTCGAGGCATGTTCGTTAAGCCCCTCCCACCTGCTTGTTGTTATCGAAGGCGTGTTCCTCTATCTCCTCCTCCAGCCGGTCTGCAGCCCGGCGGACGTCCTCCAGGATCTCGTCCAGCATGGACAGGGTCTTGTTCTGCGCCAGAGCACTCTTCAGCGCCTCCTGCTGGTGCTTCTCCGCTGCCACCAGCTCCACGTACTCCTGCTCCTCCTGAAGCCGGAGAAACCCAACGCCACCGCTTATTAAAGAGCCCATATTTTCACCGCCAGGCGTGATGCTAGCTTGTCATTGCTTCATTAGCTTGTATGGTCGCCATGGGAACGTCCTCCGTCTCACCTTGATGGCAGCCTCCCTCAGGGCCTCGAGGCGGAGCCGGCTGCTGTCCTTCATGTTGACGACGTCGCGGTAGTCTCCCTGCAGTGCCCGGTGGAGACTCACCACCGCCTGGAACACCAGGCTCTCACTCTCGTTCAACTCCTTCTGGAACACCTCCAGGGTGTGCACCTTGGTGGACAGGTAAACACAAGGGTAAGATAAGATAGTACTTTATTAATCCTAGACAGGTACACACAGGTACACCTGGGTGAGTAAAATAGGTAACACACTGGTAAAAAATCTACCCGGTGCCCAGCACAGGTAATACACAGGTAAGCACCTACCTGGTGGTAACCCACAGGTTGGTGGTTATGACCACCAACCTGAGGTGAGGTAAGCTGAGGTAATACATGGGTAAACACCTCAGAGTGTGTACCGGGTGGTTATAACAGGTAATACACAGGTCAGAACAACAGGGTGTGTCCCTGGTAGACTGGTAAACGGCTTTGTGGTCAACACGGGTAATACACAGTTAACACCCCCGGGTGCGTCCCTGCACTACAAAACGATAAACAACCACACAAGCCCTAGTCCAGATTGCAGAAGCTAGTCCAGGACCTGGTCCAGTTTCTCACCTGGAAGAGCCTCTCTGGGTCCGAGAGTGTCCGGTCTCTCCCGACGGCATCTGCGGCCGCAGACAGCTTCCCCACCACCATCTTCTTCTGCCGGAGGAGGCTGGCCAGGCGCTTGCAGCTGTTCACCAGCCAGGTGTTGCTGGGCGCCGCACCGCGCCCGCGGTGCAACTTGATGGCCTGCTGGGCCACATGCTCCTTCTGGAGCCCGGCTAGCGCCCCCACCAGGCCCCAGCACACCAGCACACACACAGCCTGCATCCAGACCCTTACTCACCACTCTCACCCTGGGGGAGACCATAGAGAGGATACACATTATCTATAGACATGATCTAGGATAGACATGATCTCCAGCTCTAGTAGTCTCAAACGCACTTTGTTGGGCTGAAATATTGTTGTGGAATTTAGACAGCACTTTGAAATGTGATATTTACTGTTCCAACTGTCCAACTGTGCACTACCACTAATAAAAACTACTATAATAACACTACTACTAATAATAATAATAATAACAACTACTACTTTTATGATTGAATAGTTTAAAAGTTACTCTGCACTCCGTTGCATTTTAGAAACTAGGTCACGCAACACTTCAACTTTTTGTGTACGATCAACATTGATCGTATGCTTTGATTGTTCTCAGCCACTTGCAATAGAAGCGTCTGCTAAATGACTAAATGGGGAAACAGTGGCTCAACCTGTTCAACCTGTTGATATGTGCACATATCATGTAGGCAATACGCCTTGTGACTAGGGTTCAACCTGCGGTCCTCTACTACATGTCATCCCTTCTCTTCTTCAACCCTCTGCACTGTCCTGTCCATAAAGGCACTAAAGCCCACAAAAATATATTAAAAAGGGAATCTGAGGAATAACCGGAAATAACGTAAAGAGAGACATCGCAACAAGATCCAATGTTATAGGTCTAGCAAGAGCCAGCAGTAGCAAGGGCCGGGCAAAATGAAACCAAAAGCTAATATTTACCACTTGAATTTTAAAGCATCAAACAGTATATTAGCTTTATATAGCGGATATATTGACAGTACTATCAGCTGGTCTCTAAGTGTGTTTGGGGAATAGGTGTGGTCCATCCGTGAACAGTGCAAACAACAGCCAATCAAATTACCTAGAAACTTTACTCTCTATTCGTTACTCTTCTTCTCTGGTCAGTGGCTCGCTAAGAACAGACAGCAGACTGGACCAAAGTAGAAGTACAATGGACACCTCAATCAAGTGGCAGAAATGTATCATTAACTGTTAACTATTACATATTACCACTACACCATAACACCTGATGCAAAGAATGTAGAACAGAGCAGATCATGTAAAAGGGGTAGAAGTGGAGTCCGTACCTGAATGAACATGAGTACAGCAGGGAGAGAAGTTCACTTTCCAGTCGAGGTTCCTCTTTTTCTGATAATATCCCGGTCATCAATAGGCCCACTGTTCACGGTGTGCCTAGTTACAGGAGAGAACACACACACACACACACACACACAAATAGTTAAATGACATGGATACACATGACATGCAGAATGGTCGCCTCAACAACCAGCAGAACTACAAGTTACCTGCTTCCAGTGGGACACCGAGAAAGCACAAGACTAACTAAACGAGTCCCTGAATTGTTGTTGTTATTATTTGTATTATTATTATTAGTAGTAGTAGTAGTAGTAGTAGTATTAAACAGTCGCCTCGCCGAATCACTACACTCACACGTCACCAAATCCCGAAAAAAGCACACCAGTCCAGACCCGACGTGGCTGACGTTTCATGAAGTCTCCGCTGCCATGTGTTGAGCTGCAGACTCCTCTGTGACCAAAGGGAAACACAATCGTGCCCTTGTGCCCCAGCAGCAGCAGAGCAGCACCAGCAGCCTCCCTGCCCTCCTCCTCCTCCTCCTCCTCCTCCCGCCTCCTCATCTCCGGAGCCGCCGCGCTGTGCGCCACGCAGGGAAGGAGGCGACCGCACCTCCCTTCTCCTTGTCCTTCAGCCCCGACCGACCGCGATATGTCCTCGGAACCGCGCTGTCATGACTAACACGGTCGTCACCGACACGGGGATATAGGAGATATATATATGTGTGTGTGTTTAAAAGGTATTTGCGTTCAGAATATTTGGTAAAGAACTGAACTTGGGGGTGTGCGTGAGGACTTCCTAAACATGTCTTCTGTTGTGATATGATGGGAGTTGTAGTTTTTTGTTAAATTAGTTCCGCCACCCGTGTCGAGTATAGGCCTGTAATGTCTGTTCACCGCACGGTTCACATTAGTGCGTGTTGATGTTGTTGTATGGTTATTTTAGATAACTTTTGACTTGTTTGACCAGGTTTGACTGCTGGTTCTCTGGTCTTGTGTATCTCATGCTGTGTCGTTGCGCAACAGGAGGATCGTCTTCGTATCTCGACGTCGTTTCCCCAAAACCTCGTATTACCAAACAAGCAAAAGCGTATTTTTTTGGGAGGATTCGTTTCCTTTATCGTATGCGTGAAATAAACAAAAACAATCACAAATACAAGGCCTTGATTTCACGAACTTATTTAGAACTACAACTCCCATGGTGCACCGCGTGGGGTAGCGCCTGTGTTCTGGCGCATGCGCAGAGCAGCGGTAATAGGATCTCAAGTTGGCCATAACAACGGCTGTTAAAATGGTAGGTTAAGACTAAAAAAGACACAAACACACCGATTTAAACCCAGTTAAAGCAGCCTAATCGCGCATAATAATAATAATCATCATAATAATAACGTATCATCGCGCAGTACACGCATATATCCGGGGTCAGCGTGTCCTCGGCGGAGTGTCGCAGAGTGACGGTACTCGTGTACTTTACTAGCTAAATATAAGATATAAGATAAATAGAGAGGCGGCTGGTATGCGGGGCGATCGGACACCCGCACTAGTCCGTGCACGTACCTTTCCCTTTTTGGCATGTTGCATTAGTCTAAGTTTGGTTGGGAGAGAGACAGTTGCTGTCACACGCACATGCACGCACACACACGCCCCGGGGTCTGGAAAGTGGGTCGCTGGTTAGATCACCGGGTGGCTGGTCGGTCCTGTCTGGTCTGCTGTGCACAAATCTCCCCGATCTAGCAGCTGGGTGCTCACACAATTGTTGTAAACACACGTGACGTGTCGTGCCGCCGCCGTCCGCACATCAAAGTACAGCCGCCGATTCTTCTGCTCGCGTGACCGCGCGCAGCGTGACGCCGACCATCATTCCTTTAATCTCTTTTAACCCTGTCACCATGACAACACGTCGTCAAAGTCGTTAAATATTTACGTGTATATTTGTAAAGTGTGTGTTTGTGTCACATCGATATGATGTAATATGTGCATTACCACCTGTGTGCATGCTGTCATGTTATTGAAGTATATGTCATCCATACTTAGTATCATGCATGCATGCATACATACGTACTGTATGTATATATGTAAGATAGTATGGTTGCATGTTATTATTATGCAGCGTGGTGGTGTCATGTTATTAGCTAGTGTGTATGTATGCTAGTAAGTATGGTGTCATGTTATTAACAGCGTGGTTGTGACGTCTTGCAGAATAAGCTGAAGTCCTGGCAGAAGGAGAAGGTTGGGCAATTCATGTGCTTCTCGCAGGCGGGGGAGACCACGGCCCTGTTCTGTCTGGCGCAGAACGACTGGAAACTCGAGGCGGCCACCGACAACTACTTCCAGCACCCAGAGCTCTACTGCAGAGACCCCATGAAGACCATCGCGGACCGCAAGACGCTGGACCAGCTCTACAACAGATACAAAGGCAAGAAGCAGTCAGGATATTTTATGATAATATGATATCATCACACGTTCTGCTCTTCTATCCAGAACACCACCGGGTCAGTGAATGGTCAATATAAGACCAAAACACTTGTAAATGATCCTACAATGCATCCTCATATCATTGATGTTGTAGGGCAATTCTCATCGTCAAGTTGGCCTACAAGACTATGCTTTTTGATGTTGATCAGTCATTACAAGCCATTCCAACCATCTACCTACCCATTAGTGACTTCACAAGTGGGAGTGTCCACCCAGATGTATGATGGATAGATCAGCAGTCACCAGTTGGTACAGCCTGGGGAAGGGTGGTAGGTAGGTTGCTCTATTCATCGTACACCTGGGAAGACACTCCCACTTGTGATGTCATCAGTGGATAATCAGCTGATGGTAAAATAGTGGCCCTTTTTAATAATAGACATTAAAGATAAACATTCATAACACTAACAAAGGCTACGGATGTGTGTTTCAGACCCTCAGGATGAGGGAAAGATCGGCGTGGACGGGATCCAGCAGTTCTGTGACGACCTGACACTGGATCCGGCCAGCGTCAGCGTTTTGGTCGTGGCGTGGAAGTTCAGAGCGGCGACCCAGTGCGAGTTCAGCCGCAAAGAGTTCCTCGAGGGCATGGCGGAACTCGGGTGAGCAGTGGTGAACGTCTTAAACGCCACTACAAGTAGTGTTGTATGTAAGGGATAATCAATGAGTAGGTGTGCGTTAAACGGTTTTAAGGCATGACGTGGAAGTTTTCCGCAAAGTTTGCACTCAAAAAAAAAAAACTTGAGCTGAACTACGTGTCATACATGGTTTTAACGCACACCTGCCAGCCAATCAGACCATGCTATAAGTAAGGAATAAACCACAGTGTAGCAGAGCTCCCTGCTACATGGCACCGAAGTGGCTTTCCTGGGTCGACCAGGACACGGGTATATGTTGAAAACCAGTTTATTGAGAGTTTGAACAATGGTTTGTAGGCAGAGCAGGTGGTATCCTGCTGACATGTCAGCGCTCCTCCTGAGTGTGTGTGGTGATGCTGGTTTAACACGTGGGCCTTGATTGCTAGATGCACCACAGGTGTGCAGCCTCACCCAACGCCAGAGTCTAATCAGCCTGACTCGGGCCAGGTGAGGCTGCTTAAACCAGACACCAACCACACACACAGTTACAAACAATGATTAGATATTAGTTACTTTCATCTATAATGTTATTGTTTTTTTTAATCAACTCAGCTGAAATGAAAATATTATTCCGCAATGCTTTGAGCATATTGTTTTTGTGTTGTCAAGGAAACATCTGGTCGATAATTGTATTTGACCAAGGGTGTGCATTATTTTCGGTATTTGACCAAAAATAATGCACACCCTTGGAATGTTATTGACCAATTAGGATCAAGTATTTAACAATGCTGTGGTATACAGCTTTATATTTTATACTTGAAGCTTAATTTACAGCGAGCTTGCTAGTGTATATAACCAGTCACATTCAATTCTGTCTATAGCTAGCTGTGTACGTAACCAGTACCCTCTACAGCTAGCTACGTACATAACCATTAATGTTCTATAACTAGCTGTAATGTAACCAAAAATGTTGTATCACTTGTACATAACACAGCAACACTCTATCTAGTGTACGTAACCAATAGTGTATTCCGTTTGTGTGCGCGCATGCGTGTGTACAGGTGCGACAGTCCCGACAAGCTGAAGGCCATCCTTCCCAGACTGGAACAGGAGCTTAAAGACACGGGGAAGTTCAAGGACATGTACCAGTTCACCTTCAACTTCGCCAAGAACCCCGGACAGAAGGGATTAGGTCAGTGGTTCCCAACCTGGATGTCGTGACCCCACCTGATATGCAGATGGGGTCACAGGAGACTTGAGCTATAGATGTTTGCTGATACATTTCTCGTAGAGGTCCTGTATATACTAACAGACTGCTGTAATGATTCGTAGCCACAAGCGAACTACTGCTAATCACTTAAAGGAGAACCAAACTCCCTGAACCCCGCCTTTATAAAATGCCTTCAGGTTTTGTCATTCAGGAGCAGGGCTGCTGGCTCCCCTGTAAATGCCATAGACAAATGTACAGACACCGCATTGGCCTTTGGATCGTACGTCAATGTCGCCGCCTTATTGGAGAGGCTAAGACTGGCCTGTAAACATGCAAGTAAACGGGGGAGATGCAGTTTTTCTGGATAAATGCACTATAACTATAATATATAGATAGTTATTATGATTTATAGATTATATATAACATAGAACAATATTTTTTGTACTCATTGAAATCGGTTGAGAAATGTAAACGTTGCTTTTTATCCAGAAAAACTGCAGTTCCCCCGGTTTTACTTGTATGTGTTTACAGGCCAGGCTCTCCAATATGGCGGCGACATTGACATATCGCAGTGTAGCAGATCTCCCTGCTACAAGCCACTGAAGTGGCTCTCCCAGGCTTGAACAATGGTTTGTAGGCAGCGCAGGTGGTCTCCTGCTGACATGTCTGTGCTCCTCCTGAGTGTGTGTGGTGATGCTGGTTTAACATGTGGGCCTTGATTACTCAATGCACCACAGGTGTGCAGCCTCACCCAGCCCCAGAGTCTAATCAGTCTGACTCGGGCCAGGTGAGGCTGCTTCAACCAGCCACCAGACACACATTCCACACGCAGCAATGGGCCGAAGCAGTCAACATGGCGTCTATGTATCTATGTCTATGGCAAACGCCCCTTCAATTCACTAAATAAGCAGAGGACAGGTGTGTCGCATCAGCGCTTAATCAGCAGGTAACAGGGTAACCCTATCAGCCAATAAGAGGTCATGCATGAAATAGCATATGTTTAACTTGTAGAGGGAGTCCTCTACAATGCAAACTAATGTACACGTGGTGGTGGGATTTGGTTCTCCTTTAATGTGGTGCAACGCACATACCGCTGGGACATTGATATCACAGGCATATGTTGGTTGGGTTAAAACGATGTGTGGGGAAGCAGATGCACACATTTTAAGACCTATAACATAATAATAATAAATAAATAAATAAACCCAGAACCTTTCGGCAGGGAGTCAAACACCCTAACCACTAGACTATCCTGCCCCCTTTTTCCATAGTCTTGTCTAGTCTGCTATACACATTTAACGTTATGCTCTGTGTTGTGTTGTAGACCTAGAGATGGCCGTGGCCTATTGGAACCTACTGTTGACGGAGCGTTTCAAGTTCCTAGACCTCTGGAATAGATTTCTATTGGTGAGTTCAGAGCCCAGAACATCGTCAGTCATCTTATCAACCCAAGATCCATGCTATTGTCTGCTGTGGTTCACATATGTAGTTAAAGGGAAACAGTCACACTGGGATGTTCTGTGTAATACAACAGTACTGCTTCAAAAAATCAACATCAACTTGGAAAAGTTGGACTAGGAATGGATTATTCCTATTTACACACATTTACGCAAAGAATGCAAATCCTAGACAAATGACGTCAATGGTCCAACGCATCACACTCAAAGTAGTCGAGCGTGAAGTTTCCCCTTTAAAGTCCACGTAACCCAGTAAAAACGCTCTCTGTGTTTAGGAACACCACAAGCGGTCCATCCCTAAAGACACGTGGAACCTGCTGCTGGACTTCGGCAACATGATTGCAGACGACATGTCCAACTACGACGAGGAAGGTGAGGACTGACTCACTCACACACTACAAGATACACTTTAAAATTACAAAATTACATTTAAGATGTCCTCTTTCTCATCCCCCCCCCCACAGGTGCATGGCCGGTCCTCATCGATGACTTCGTGGAATTTGCTCGACCAATCGTGACAGGAAGCGGCCGTAAATCCGTCTAGCCCTGGGTCCCATGCCAGGCATCTGGTGGAGTTTGCGTTAACCTGCCCAGGACTTTCAGTTTCTGTTTTCTAGTTTTGTTCACGGACAGAGGATTTTATACCAGGAACTAGAAGAAGAATAAAGGTGCATTCACTTGAGAAAAACATTGTCTTTTTGGAGTGTACTGCAAATCTATTGGTTTGCGCATTGCGTCATGCGGTGCGCCGGGTCAAAGTTGAAATATTTTCAACTTCGAAGCAAGTCTCCTCCGCGGCAACGCGTGGCGAAGGTCGGGTGTCGCCCCCCCCACCGCTTTCCCCGTAGGAAAACAACGGAGAAAACAATGGACACGTTAGCGCGTCTCAAGTGAACGCACCTTAAGAGTCTTCCTACGCCTGGAGTAGCTATGAAGGCTCTCTCACTTGGCCGAGAGACCTTGGCGGAGAGTTAACCTGGGACAGAACAGGAAGAGAGCCAGAGTCGGACCTCCTGGGAAGGCCAGCGGTTGTTGAGCTAGCGCTGCTCGCTAACCACAGGTTGCTGCTGCCGAACTGCTACTGCAGCTATCCTGCTAGCCCAGCTGGGAGTTTTAACATAACGCGTACATGTTTGGGGGATATGGCTTCTTGCGTTGCCAAATGTTTTGAATGAAATGTTAAATTCTGCATGTTTTCGCCATCGATTAGCATCAAGCAACACCATGGAAGCGGACCGATCATATCTTCCGACAGATTACGAAGCGGACAGATCGTACTCGACAGATCTAGAGTTTTCACCTCTTCACCAGCACAGTATTATACTTTTTACTACCACAGAGCTACGGATGGCTAGTGCTTTAGAAAATGAATATATATGTATGAGAACGACATTTTATGACCTTGAGTATAGAAATCTGCTTTTCAGATCCAGTTTGAAACCCGAGTTTGTTATTTTATTTCGTGTGCGAGGCTGTCCCGACCGACCGTTACGTTGACTGTTTCACACGATATTCAGGAGATGATGATTTACCTTTATACGCCGACTCTACAAACTGCACTGATGGACACTTTTCGTTCTATTATATCGCCGGTGATGTTCCGCTGGGGCAGCGCCGCTGTTCAGTTTACATCGAACATACTACACTCAATTGGTTCGTTTGAGGTGATCCCTGCTATTTATAAACCGGTCCACACATCCACACTGACGGTGTTTCGCTCGCGGTACGAAGGCCGCCTCGTTTCAGTCGAGCGACTCCTAAGGCGTCACGTCCTCCATGAAACATGAAACACTGAACACTCAGGTACCAGGAGTTATCTCTGGCTCAATGTGAAACTGGGAAGTGTTAGCTTATCTACAGCGGTGTTAGCCAAGCTCGCCCGTGTTGGCCTAGGCGACGGAAGCGTTGTCTCGGCTACGCCCGCGTTAGCCCGACGTTGTTTACCCTCCGCGCGGGGCTGGGCGTGTCGCCCGCTGACCCCGCGGAGGAACTTGTTGACTAGCTGGCTACCGGTGCACCTTTTAAATTACCGCTAGGCTAACTACCGTCTACAGCGGCGGGAGCTAGCATTGAATTACTGCTAAGCTAACTAGCATCTTCAGCGGGAGGACCTAGTGAGCTACCTAGCATCTCCAGCAGTAAGAGCTAGTAGTGAATTACCGCTGAGCTAACTAGCACCAGCAGTAGGAGCTAGTATTGAATTACTACAACGCTAACTAGCATCTCCAGCAGTAGGATCTAGCATTGAATTACCGCTAAGCTAACTAGCATCTGCAGCAGTAGGAGCTAGCATTGGATGACTGCTAAGCTAACTAGCATCTGCAGCGCTAGGCGCCAGCTTTAGCTCGCCACACTAAAACAGTAACAATGTTTTAACTTGACACCGTTCAGAAAGATCATTTATTTTCTAAACCTCCTTGTGTTGTTTCATTCAAACAGACGGAAAGTGGTTTTGTGACCGTGTGACCTCGTGGCGTGTGTGTGTGTTTCAAGTAACATTTGAATTATATTTAAATGTGATATTTAAATAACCACAAAACCAACATGTTCTCAGATCTGAATCATCTACGGCGTTACGTCGTTCAGCAGCTTTCCTATGGAAAACAGCAACTAGAGAGACACGTTGCCGTCACCTGGCAACACTCTGAGCCAATAAGAAACAGCCAATGTAATGAGCTATTTAAACACAGATGGCCCTATCGGCCCACTCTGTTCTCTGAAGATGATGTCACTGTCTCAATCATGTGTAAATGTCAGTTAAACTCTTAGTAGTCATACATGATTCATAATCATACGGTACGTTACCGGTATACGTTTGTCGAAAGGTGTTTGGTTGATTCTGTTCCACACTTTTATTTTCACTGGCAAATGGAAATACATTGAAAGATATTGGTGGCATTATGTGTGTGTGTGCGTGTGTGTGTGTGTGTGTGTGGTTATGGAGGGAGACAGAGTTCAAGTTTGTCAATAAAGCATGTGGGTTTTTAGCATGGTGTGAGGGTTGCTTTGTGTGCCAACATACTTGACTGTCGCCATTGTAAGAAACTAATTTATGTGACATTAAACAGCATTGGCGATTCTGTGTGTGTGTCTAGACTAATATCATTTTCTCTGGGTGAGTAGGTTTTGGGGTCACATCCCTCAGCACAGTTAAAGGGCCCCTATCTTACTGCCAGGAGCGGAGCTAGGGGGTGGCTGCTGGGGCTGCAGCCCCGAATGTTTTCTCGAAAGCCCCGAATCTATTTTTATTTTGCACTCTGTTTAACACTTTATTAAAGATTAAAAAATCATATACATTACATATAGGGACACGAAGTTGTGTGATTTTTAAAATAACTTCCAACTTTGTCATTTCTCTGACTGGACCAGCGTCTTGTGTGTGTTGTGATTAAGAGTGAAACTTCTGAATACATTTCAGTTGAAGCAGTGTTACTGAGTGAAATGTAATGTTTGCAGTAGTCATACAATGCAGTAAAATTTGATTCTGCTCGTGTGAACCATCCAGGCTCTGGGCGTTCTGGGCTTAGCCCCAGATCTTGTCAACTCCTAGATCTGCCCCTGAATACATGTAATAATGAAAGGATACAGTCAAACTCACCTGGTTCATAGTTGTATAATACATGTAATGTAAAACTCACTTGGTTCATAGTTATATAATACATGTAATAATGAAAGGATACAGTCAAACTCACCTGGTTCATACTTGTATAACAGCATAAATATTGTTCAAATGATGCGTGTTCCCCAAACAGGTAAGAAAAGTTTGCTAGTATCCCAAAAGAAAATGTGAGGAAAATAGAAACAAGACAACAAGGGACAGAAACCGGGGCACTTACATAAGATAATGAACACAGGTCCAGCATAATTACATAACTAGTAATCAATAATTAGTAATCAATACAGATGACACACATTTGGGTGTTTACATTGTAAACAGCTATTTTCAATGTTTTGGGGACAGAAGGAAGAGAGTAGAGGAGATTAGAAAGAGATAGAGAATCTAAGGAGATGCAGTACACAGACACAGAGCATAAGGCAGCATTATGCATGGTGCCATGACACCCCCATGGGGACAGAGGGTGTTAACAAGTTGCTACACCAGCTGACAGACTGGCTGCCTGAAGCCCATTACCCTTCTAACCTCACACCACGTCTCCATCACCCTTATAACCTCACACCACCCCTCCATCCATCCAGCCTC
>OMKN01022606.1:0-11272 GCA_900302345.1 Melanonus zugmayeri
TTAGGGCTGCATTGTCACAAATAAAAGATTATCATCATCTCTGTAAATCCATGACACCTTGTTGGTTGGAGTATTACGCATTTACTGATTCACATCATAATGGACATATGCAATATATACTGTGTACTTATTCAGAAACGGGCAGATTTAGTCATTTTGGAGCCACAGGCATGGGGCCCTCCAAGGACGTAGGAGTACGTTTGACTATGGGGGGGGACACATTAAGCACGAGGTCTGGGGGTCCTTCCCTCAGGAACGTTTGAGTGTCAAACACTACATTTCCTGCATTCTGGTGAATATTTCTGAATTTGTGCCTTTTCTGCATCAATCATCGTTGGCAGGTTTACTATACATTTCCTCCTCCTTTGTTCAGCACCACTGGGATTGCTCCATTTTTCAAGTAAAACACCTCATGAATCATTTCCATAGATGCGCAGTAAGATCATGGAATAGTCCAATGTAGTGGGACTAGGTTTAGAAAGACAATACAGTACAAAAAAACCTTTCTTAACCATAAGTTTGAGGCATTTTATGGGGCCCTTGGTAGCTTGGAGCCTAAGACCTTTGCCTGATAGTAAAGTCCACCCCAACACAATTGATTGAATTACTCAAATGCTCAGTGAGACAAGTGTGGATTCACATCACAAATATAGATGTGTGATTGTGAAACAATCACAAATATAACAATGGGCAAACTACTACTAATCACTTAGTGTATAGTATAGCTATGCAGATTGATATTACCAACAGACTGATATTACCAACAGACTGATATTACCAACAGACTGATATTACCAACAGACTGATATTACCAACAGATTGATATTACCAACAGACTGATATTACCAACAGATTGATATTACCAACAGATTGATATTACCAACAGACTGATATTACCAACAGATTGATATTACCAACAGACTGATATTACCGGCAGATGTTGATTGGGTAAAAACAATGTGTGGAAGCAGATGCACAAAAGTTAAAGTTGGAGTTGCAAAACATTTTCAGAGCTAGAAAAGGGGTCACGGGCCAAAAAAGGTTGGGAACCACTGGTATAAAGAATGGAACATAATCTACTTTGAGCTTTAAATGTGCATGTGTAATGTGTAAGTGGGGAAAAAAGGAAAATAATTCATTATTGATCATTGCAATTTATTTGCAGTATTACGCAACATTAGAAGTATAAATATCGTTTTTTTACTATACAACATCTATGACATCCATAGAGCTTTCCTTGGGCAAAATACAAAACTCAAACACTTTATTGCACAGAAAGAAAAAAAACAAGCAATTTCATCTAATACTCATCACAGAAAAACTGAACAAATACAAACTGAAAGGACAAACGTGTCAACAGCGGAACTTGACAGAAAATGAACGGACATCAACTCCCGCACAAATAAATATTCTTCGTAAATAGCACAACAGAAAGTTACAGACCAATAAAAACAAGACCTTTCTCTGTGACACAGAACAGACATTTGGCAAATGAACAATATACAAAATATACAGACATGATCCTGTTGTAAACAAACATTGAATGTGCTTTTGAGGATTTCAAATGTCCAATTTGAGAGAAACAAGCGGCGATGGGCCCCCCCCCCCATCGCCGCTTGTTGGGTGGGGGCGGGTTCAATTAAAAAAGAACTTTTGGTGATTAATTTGAATTCATTAGGGTTTCAAAAGTGAGTGAAATAGTTTTGACAGAAGAACCTGTGGTCCGGTTTCTCAGCTCCAATCATCCTCTGTTCCCCTCTAAAACTACCTGGGGAATATCGTTGTTAACAGTAAGGTGCATTTGTTCTTCCATAAGACATTAGTATACATGTACAATATCTAACCCAAGTTCATGTCAGATTCTGACAAATGGTTCATCTCTACGGACACGTTTTGTATTGTTTGATTTGTTTGCATTAGTGGTTATATAGTCTTTTACATAAATTCTATTTTTTTGACAGCAAGGATAAGGTCATTTCACTCATCCCCAACATACAGGTAGACAAAACTATTGGTTTTATACAGCCAGCACAACAGAGCAAATACTGCATAACATAGAAATCTAGGCTACTTTCTGGTTGACATTTAGGGTTCGGAATTTAAAAGGCATCTACAGTGTATAAACGGATGTGGATGTGGGCATGTAATGTGTGTTAAAAGAGCAGAGCGCAGGAGATGTAGGTGCACAACAATCTGTATAGTACCAAGCATCATGAAATTCATATGGACTTTGCTATACACATTTTTTGCTCATTTCTAATATTTGCCTAGATGAAGCTGTAAGCCAACTGTTGCACAGTGATATACTTTTTTTTATTAGAAACGCTAAACTGATTCAGAATCTTTTTTTTTTATTAAACCGTAGCTCAAAATATTAATCTTTTGCAAACTGGACCCCGCCGTGTCTATATTACCGTTATTTCCTATACACCACACCCAAATGTGCTTGCACATAAAGAACTAGTTGTAGGGTGCCACTCTAAAAATGTCAAAGTATGGCAGGAATCTATTAGCAGAGATATGCTGCTCTACGCGCTTTGTTTCTTCAGCTTGTTTCAGACCGTTCCCTAGAAACACAGTAAGTCAGTGCACCGACCGCTATGGCATCATTAATAAAACATTCTTCGGTAATGTCGACCCTCACAGTTTTGCAAATGTATGCTACATTAAGAAAAGCTCAGATGCCCCCCCACCACACTTCCTCACTCTTCAAGTAAAAAACGAGTTCTACGCGAGGATGTCTTATGGACACGGCATCACGCCAGCTTAATTCAGAACACAAACATCTCACTATGTTATCAGTGTGGGAGTATACAAATGTGATTGCAAATATCTACATATAATAGAAACACCCATGTCCCAGTTCTTACAGTATATTTACAACATATTGCATAAAAATCAATCCATTTATTTAAATGTACACGTGGGTGAGTGGAATGTCGCTAACGCACAACCTGCTAAGAACTCCCAAGTTTAATTTCCTTATTTCTCTAAGGCCTCGTCACAAACGCTTGTTTCTACGGTTGTTTTTGAAGCGTTCTAGGCGAGAAGGACAGGACATAGTGCAGTTTTTTTCTTTTGTGTACAACGGCCTAAAACTAATTGAACAGTTTGACTAGTAAGCCTGAACATAAACACTGATGCACTTCTTGAGTGCTAATAGTTAATAGTACTTACTAAAGCCTCAGTTGTTGTACTGCCTTAGTGTCTGTCACCTTTCAGGTGCGCAAAGCTGTAAAATAAGAATGCAATTCAAAATCAAATATGGCACTAACCTTACAGTACAACACAGCTTCATGAAGCTCCCCTGTCGTCCCTGACTTGCGGATTGCACAATGCATTCGGCTATCAAAAATAATACATCTCAAAACATTGACTAAACTACTTTTTTTTTAAACTCAAATCTTCAAAAAATGTCAGCAATTCATTGCCTACATTCAGTCTTATGGACATTTTCAGTGTTTTCATAGGTTTTCGTATCAAGTGCACACTTTCTGAACAATGCAATTGTTGTGCTCATGTTGAAACACGTGCACGCACACACACACACACACACACAGCAACAGCTTCTCCGGTCTTCAAAACAAGAAAAAAAAGGCATGAAAATGTAGTCACAAAACATTTGAAACATTTTTTGTCTTAACCAAAAATCTCTGAAGCAGTATGATTTGCTGCTAATTAACAATTCACTTTTGACTCCCATTGGGCGAGTCTTTGCGCTGCTTGCACCTACCAGTGTCTTTGTCAGCACCTGAACCACCATCTTTCATGTTGGACGTCCCACCTCTGGACACCTCTTTCCTCTGCGCAGCCAGACCCTCTTGGCTCACTTCCTTCTTCTTCCTCTCCACCTGATCCTTGCGATTAGAGGACATCAGTCTGTCAGACATTGTGGCTCTCGAATCCAGAGCTGTGCTGGGTCTGGAACCCAAAATATCAACACCTTTGTGAGCTTCCATTTTGAGCCCGATCGTTCCCGATCCTTCCTCAGAAGCCTTCGGCACAAGCTCCAGAGCTGGATCGCGGCAAACCCTGCCTGAGCAGACCCCATCGTTGGATGGATGCGTCTCTTTTTTTGTTGCAGGCCCTGGTGGTGGTGGTGGCTGTGGTGGAGGAGTGGGAGATGGGGAGATTTCTGGCTGAGGCATAAGCTCCTTCTGGAGATGCTGTGGAATCTTTTGTGGCACAGAAAGAGCAGGACCAGTGTCCTTTAATTTTGCATCAAGATTATCTTTGCCGGTCATAACTGGAGGTTTGAGCGAGGCGTCTTTACGTCTGGCTTCCTGGCTTTGTTTCGTGGTCGTTGTCGTCGTAGTTGTGGTGGTTTGCTTCATAGTTGTCGTTGTTTGTTTGGTAATCGGAGCTACAGGGGTCTTCATAGTTAAGGAGGAGCTTCCAGGTTTGGAAGGAGGTGGGCTTTTTTGTTTTGAGTCCGTGGTTTCCTTAATGATATGGCCAGAGGTTATCGGAACATTTTTGGGTGGGCTTTCTTGCAATTTCGTATGCATGCTTGTTTTTGTGACGACCAAAGACGATCTTGCATTTGTACTGGAGGTTTGTTGGCTCATGTCTTTGTGTCTCGAGTGTGCCACAGGTGCAGTTGATTGCCATGAGGTTTCTTTCTTAGAAACATTGATCACATTAGTCGGGGAAACAGAGTGTGGAGATTCCAGCCTGACCTTGGAGCTGATAACGTTGAAACAATCCCTCTCCGATGTCTTTTTCTCCCTCTCCATCTTTTGGACATTCTGAGCAAGAGGCAGTCGGTCAGGTCCTGGTTTACTTTTCGGGCACAAAACCTTTTCATCTCCCATGGCAAAGTCTGATTGTTGTCTTTGTTTGTTGGAAATGCATATTTCTTTGCAATCTACCTCTGCCTTTTGTTTTTTCAAAAGGGTGCTTTCTTCGGGTGCTTTGGGTGGTGTTTTTACAATGGGAGCATTTGAGGACAACCTCCTCTCAGGTTCTACCTTCTCCACATCAGAACTCCTCATACTCTTTGGTATTGTCAGAGGTTCTTTGTCCTGCTTCACTTTGCTACCATTTACTGTACTCGGTGTGGCTTTTGTGATTTCAGTGAGTGATGCTAATGAGTCCACTGCACCTTTAGAAACAACTTCTTTTAACTCAATACGTGAGTGTGCCTCTTTGGCAGATTTAATCCTTTCAATTGTGGCAATAGGTGCAGTAGTGGTACCTCTACCCACTTCCAGAGGTTGTCTAAGAAGCTGTAATTTGTCTTTACTCACTTCTAACAAATTGCTGCATTCCTCCTGTGACTTTGAACAACTGGTTTTGTCTTCCTTTTCAGAATGGGTTGGTAGCTTACGAAGTGAATCTTGTTCTTGTTTGTCTTTAGTAGGACTGTGGAACAGAAGTTGTTGCAACGAAAGGTGTTGGGAATCTTCAAGGATGTATTGCACAGTCACATGGGTGTCTTGCAGACTCCCTTGACAAACTGATACGGTTGAGTTCGGTGGAGTGGGTAGTTTTTTGTGGCTCATATGCTGAGGTGTCTTCAAAACAGCATGGGTTAAAGTTGGAGAACCGTCATCCACCTTTGAGGTGTTTTCTGAAGTAGTCGACATTGTCGGGTTCTGATGTTCCACTTCATCCTCCTGGTCTTCATTGCTGACCTCTCGTATGGACGGTGTTTTTCCACAGGATGAGAAGTGTGAGCTGTGACGAGAGCTTCTGTGTTCATGGGCCAGTGATGAATTTGGCTTCATGCCTATTCTGCCCTCTTGTTTACCACCAATGTTTGAGGCCTCAGCTTTGTAGGTAGGACTCTTCACAGATTCACTGTTCAATTCCTGCGGTTTCTCTTCACTACTGCTGCATTCTGACTCTGTGGTTGTTGTTATTGTTGTACAACTCTGCTGCTCTTTAGGGGAAGCAGGGCTATCTAGAGACAAAACAGGCCCAGGGCTAATGACACAAGCAAGTGGGCTTTTCGGCTTGTCTGCAAGTTTCAGCTGAGGGCTGGATAGTTGCCTTTCGGAGGAGCTTGTGATAATTGAAGATTGACTTCCGCTCGTGTTTTCCATCATTTTGGACAGACAGGTCTCGGTTTTGGAGATTCTCGGGCCCGAGAGCAAGCCGATGTCCAGGGTGCCTTCCAGGGGTTTGAGGGAAGAAACAAGACGCCCTTCCAGTTTATAGTCAGAGGAGGTCTTTCGGAGCGGACCTTCCGACGAAGAGATGAGCTGGAGCTTCTCCACGGCACTTTCCCCCCTTCCAGAGAAGAGCTTTGGGACCAGACCTTCAAGGCTGGAGTGACCCAGTCCGCCCTTCAGGTGGTCATGACACATGGCAGTGTCCAGCTGAAGACTTTTGGACCTGGTCGTGGCAAAGTGTAGGCCCTCGTGCATGCCAGGAGACAGTCGACACATGCAGTCTTCACGTTCCTCAAAAGACAATCTCTTCCTGGTGAACTCTATGTTGGGCACTTTGAAATCCAGCCTGTCTGGCTTCATCGTGTCCTTACCCGGTCGAGACGAGAGTTGCCAGTCTGGGTGAATGGAGCACAGGGGTGAACGGAGGACCCCTTCGTTCTCAAAACCTACACCACCACCACCACAACCAGATGGATCCGAATTGCCTTCGCAGACACGTGGCGTGTTGAGTTTCTTATACAGAACATCTTTCGTGGTGCCGGCAGCTTTGGGTTCTAGCAAGCCACCGTCTGCGCCTCTCTGGGATCTGCTTTGACCTTTGTCACAGTCGTCTCCACACAGGGACGAGGAGTCATACTCTCGCAGAGCGTCTTGTTTTTGTAAAGACTCTCTCCTTTCTGACCAATCCTGTCTCTTCACCACAACCTTAGACTTGAGTTTGTCTTTGTCCAGCTCCTCCACGGACTCCTGCCGGCCCACCTTGCGGCCGACAGCCCTCTTCAGGCATCCTTGCTCGGCAGGTCGGACGCGTGTGACAGCCATCGGCTCGCAGGGTGTCTCCTCGACGCTACACAAGGTCGGGTAATCCCTGTCGCTGCACCTGAACTCCTCATCCTGCGACTCCTCCTGGGTCACCTCCAGGCTGAGTTTGCGGGTACAGAGATGTTTCTTGTCTCCCGTGTAGGAGGGAGACAGCTTCTCCTCAGACTGGACCCGCTTCAGGAGCGGAGATCGGGGCGGCTCAGCGCTTTTGGGACGCACGATGTGGCGCACGATTGTCGGGGGAGAGTGGATCTTGGCCGGGAAGGCTTGGGTCGTCTTGGAGATCGTCATGGGGTGTCCGCCGAGAAGGGGAGAAGGCGACCGCTGAGGGGACGTCGGCTGAGGCGTGGGCGACGGTGTCCGCGCCAGAGGAGAGAGGGGGATGCTGCCGGCCGATTTCCGGCGCCCTTGACGTAGCCTCTGCCCAGTTATTTTGGGGGCGAGGCCGTGGAGGGAGCTGGGCCGGATGTGGCCTGAGCCTGCCGGGGAGTTTGGGACGCTGGAGCTCGGGGAACTACTCTGAGAGGAATTACCACCTGGAATACAGAAGAACATAAACACATCAAGGGATGAAACCTAATCCTAAGGAATCACGTTAGGAACAGATTATCAATATTGTCATCGATGCCGGATAGATCGTGTACTAGAATTGGACCTCCACCTGATTGGTTGAAATCTGGTTTGTGGTGGTGGAGGGCTGCAGTAGGGGAGTGAGGGGACAGGCTGTGCGTGGGAGACCCGGGGAGACTCTCACCAGAGGATAGAGAGTGGTTAAGAGACGAGAAACTGCGGCTGGTGTGCAGCAGAGGGGAAGGCTGCATGGCGAAGCGCCTGAACAGCGAACGCCGCCTTGAGTAAATAAGGGAAGGGCGGACAACACAGCAGAAAAAACTGAACATTTAGTATGGAGATAAACAACACTAGGCAAGCTATGGCATTAGCTAGGTAGAACTTATATTATTATACTCACTATACTATTATACTCATTATACTACTATACCCATCTACATTAAGTATTGGTAAGCTGTATTAGAGCAACTGCAAAACAATTGTTTTGGTAAAATGCATTTAACAAAGTGATAACTTTGGTAATAACCTATTTCATAAAATTAGGCAACTGACGTAAAGTAATCTGTACAATCTTGGTTTGTTTTTTGTTTCACTATTAGAAAAAATATAACAACAAAATACTAAACTTGTTGAACACTAAAGTTGCACCTAATATTGTGGATTAGTCCGAGACGCCTTCGCCAGCAGCTACACCTTGTGGTTGGTTTATGACAAAACATTGAGGGGAAAATGCACACGTTTACTAAAATCGATTTCACTATATACTTAAACTTGCCTTTCTGGGGTCCTCTCCTTCTTGGGTTTCTTGGTACATCGGACCATCTTGCTTTTGTAGCTATTGCGTCTGGCTGGTCCCATTTTAATGGACGTATTCTCAAAGGGCGTCGCAGTGATGGCTACTTTACTACCGCTCTGAAAATGTTCAAATAATATATATAGTCAAATATACAAATCTATAAGAATAAAATACAGATTCATTGTTTTTGTTGCAAGTATTTTAACTGAGCGTACCGATATGAATGGATATACCATAAAACATCATGTATGTAAAACATAGTTTCTTTCTAACCTTGAGGAGCAGTTCGACCACTTCCGTGTGGACCAGACCATGGACGGCCTCTCCGTTCACGTGGGTGATGAGGTCTCCAGCCTTGAGGCCGGCCTTCTGAGCAGGCCCACTGTCTTCTACGTTCTGGAAAGACAGAAATAAGATGAATTCTATTTTCCTACATAAAAGACATCGTTTTGAGTTGAGCCTGAGCATAGCATTAATGGGAGTGGGATAATGATGATGTAGGGCTGAAGTGTTCCAACTCCCAGCAGAAAAGGAACCGGGTTCGATCCCCAATGTCCACGGGCCACATGCAGGCATCCCTCGAGCAAGATGCCTACCCCCCTACCTGCTCTACCTGTATCTGTATTCACACTGTAAGTCGATTTGGATAAAAGCGTGGGCTAAACGACGACTAAAGAATAGGAGAGAGAAAAACCCACTAAAGAGTAAATAATGAAAACGATTGTAAATGAAACCCAAACCCATACCCAGACCATGTGGTAGACGGTGGAGAGAGAGAGAGAGACTAAAGAGTAAATAATGAAGACGGTTCTAAGTGAAACCCTTACCCAGACCATGTGGTAGACGGTGTAGATGTCGCCGTCGCACGCGTACACCCGGATGGCCCGCAGGGTGAAGCCAAATTTCTTGCCGCAGCTGTGGATGACGACCGGCTGCCGAGTGCTAACGACACCGTGCAGCGAGGAGTCTCGACTGGGCGAGGAGTCGCGGGAGGAAGGGTCCGAGGAGAGGGAGTAAGGAGACAGGGGGCTCGCCAGCGGAGACATCCCGAAGACGTCTATGAGGAGGAGGAGAAGAGACGAGATGTCCGCTTAACATTTGTTCCTGAACTGGAATTGGGACTTCTGGTTTTGATGAATGCAATAAGTGTTAAGATCCAGCAGAGAAATATGTACAAAAACTAACAAAAAATAGCATGACCAAATGATCTATTGTTTCTCAGCCGAAAGGGACCACCCTCTGACGTTTTTAAAAAAAAGGGACATGCTTGGAGATCATTGATCATTCTACAGTAATATTACCTCCAGGGATCATGAGGGACAGGCCACTGGCAGAGACCGATTTGTGGACTTTGGTGACCGTGGACCTCTCACCACTGCCACCGGGGCCCTCGGGACGCAGGGTGGAGGTCTGCATCTTCTGCTCCCCAAAGAGGTGAGAGGTGGAGGTGCAGTGGTCTGAGCTGGTGTCCACCGCCTCCCCTCTGGAGGTCAGCTGGAGGTCCAAATGCTCGGAGAAACTCCCTGAGGATTACAACACACACACACGTTATGTTTCATACTGATGTTATCATTAGGTCAGGATTTGACGCATAGCCTAGCACACTGAAATCTGTGGAGACCAACTGGGTACCACTTATGAACCCTATCAAACAGTCACTAAATCATCCGTTACATTTTAAATACTACTTGCTAAAAATGGTAGGTAGGTGATGTATAATAGAATCAGCGGTTGTATCCAATCAAATGTGTCGTGTTGGATGTGCAATGACAGTTCTCTGAAACCAACCACACCTCCAGTGGGGGCTCAAACCGGCAACCTGGGACTGGAAGATGCTCCAACTGCCAAATAATACCAATGTATGGTTTAACATATGGGTTTAACGTTGGGATTCATGGTGTAACATATGGGTTTATAATTGGGATTCATGGTGTAACATATGGGTTTATCGTTGGGATTCATGGTGTAACATATGGGTTTATCGTTGGGATTCATGGTGTAACATATGGGTTTATCGTTGGGATTCATGGTGTAACATATGGGTTTATCGTTGGGATTCATGGTGTAACATATGGGTTTATCGTTGGGATTCATGGTGTAACATATGGGTTTATCGTTGGGATTCAGGGCCATTGTTTTTTTAAATGAACGTAGCTGAACAGAAGCTAAGATACTTGATACCAATTGACTAAATACACTATAGTGCCCTCTGTAGAACGGCACCATTCATTTGTTTCCAGTAAGAGGTTTCTGGCTTAACGATACGATAAGTATTGCAGAAGCAAAGAATCACTATAGTCACTCATGAATGGACTCCCCCCCCATCCCTAATATACAAGCTATACTACACTGTATATCGTACTGGTCATCATACACACCAGAGAGCGTCGCTCCGCTGTGGGTGCTGCCGGGCGTGGTGGTGTCAGGCACGTCGCGGGGGGGCAGCTCTTCTATGGAGAAGGAGGCCTTGCTGGGCTCCCCCAGCCCCGAGGTGTCGTCCGCCTCGTTCTCCGCTGAGATGGAGAACTTGGGCAGTGAACTGGAGCAGCAGGGAGGACCCTGGTTCAGACCCTCCGTGGTGTCCATGGAGTGGGAGAGGGAGGGCCTGGCAGAGGAGGGCAGAGTATATGAGCCAATAGAAGGACAAGGATCTGAAGGTGAAACCATGGCATCCCAGCGAGTTTTGCAAAGTATCGAAATATGCAACTAATTCATAAACCATGAGTGGGTGAGTCTCTGTGTTTTTATATACAGTGTATGGTGGAAAAACGTATCTTCTTTATTACTAGGGTCTAAACCTAGAGATAGCTCCCTTCCTCTCTCCAATTGAAAGGTGTCATGTTCAACAAGTGGTTGTCAAGCGATTGAAATTGACATGACATCATCTCAGAGTTACAACTATGTACTATTTAGTCGTTTAGCCAGACCACTTATCCAGACTTGCAGTGAATTAATATAACATATAGAG
>OMKN01022608.1:0-10791 GCA_900302345.1 Melanonus zugmayeri
ATGTAATTATAAGTTACTCTAAGTGGTCATTGGGTGCTTTAAATAAAGTAATGACATTCCTGAGGTATAGGCAGATATAATACATTACAAGCTGGTTATAAGTCATTATAAGTGGTCATTGTTTGCTTTAAGTAAAGTGAAGAAAAAAAACATTCAATCTATGCAAGAACAACACACAAAACATAAAATAAATGTATTTGTTTAACGGGTCATAACAGAAATTGAGTACTCCAATTTCACTAATGTAATGCAGGGTTTTTCCTGGCTCAGAATGGGCCTTTGGGGGGTGACTATGCAGGACAGTAAGCATGATCTGTCCACATACAGTAAAGGCAATGAGTCTGTTTTCCCTTATTTGACAGAAATCTATGCATTTTCCTGTTATTTCTGACCATTTGATAACCAAAAATCTCTATTATGCTTGAGTAAATGAAACCCCATTAACAAAACTGGTTAAAAATAATAATTGGAAGGACCAGTCAATTGCAGAGATCACATCCTGCTTCAGAGCAGGATGTGTTCACCCTCTTTTTATTGACTAGATAAAAGGATCTGACAAGGCCATGGTAGTCAATGTCATCAGCTTTTGTTCCATCAATGGCCGCCCTGAAGCACACGTCAAGGTGGTCATCCTTGAGCTGGTTCCTCAGTGGTTTTCACCTGTTGAAAATTGAATGGATAATGCAATGATTTTGCTATCAACAAATCATATTAACAACCCTTTAACATTTTGGGGTGGGGCATATACTGTATATGGATGAATAGAATATGAATAGTAATGACTAGCTGTAGTGTTAATCGCTCTCTTTACCAAACGAAATGAAAACATTGCTATTGCTATTTCTATTCTCAATTCTTAGCATTTTGGTGCTGGGGATTTTCCTTTGGCGCTGGTTAAAACCTCTTTGGGGGCGCCAACAATTCCTCTATGCAGGAAAAACCCTGTGAACAACTGAATGATGGACATTTACATTTCACGAGTGTAATGTTTCCCAAAAAATTTACTCTAAAGATTCAATTGACTTAAATTTCAATTGAAAGATTCAAATTATAGATAATAACTGAAACAATTTCTACTTTACCTGTATCTGTATATAATGGGTCATAACAGATAATAAAGTGGGTACTGGTAAGGTACTCCAATTTGACACAACTGAATGATGGACATTTCACTAATGTAATGTTTCCCCAAAAAACTCACTCTAAACACTAAATTGACTCAAATGATAGATAATACCTGAAACAATTTTGGTAACACTTTCTATGAAGGTCATGTGTATAATGCATCATAAGCACATTCATAGCATAATGCATTTATAAGGCTTTATAAAGCTTTTTATAAACATGTATAATCATGCATGACAACTTATAACAAGGGTTATACAGTATTATAAGTGGTGGACATAATGTATTATAAGTTCAGCATTCATAATGCTTTATACCTCCATGTCAAAGTGACGCACAGTGTTTGAAAGAAGAATCTGAGTCCTGGGTTAAACAGCACATTATAACTACCACACTTTAACCAGTTATGAAGACACAATGCATCATAACAGATTATACATTCTAAGTTTCTGAAATGGAATAATGTCTTATAAACATCAATAATACGCTATAGCATGACTTTGTGAGCTTTAAGTAAAGTGACAACACTGTATGAGGTTATTAGCAATTGTATAATACTATAACACAATGAGGTCTTACGAGCAGTATTTGTTGGCTGTAAGTAAAGTGTAAGAAAAAGAAATCCACAATGATTATTAAAGCCATGTCAAGTCTTTATTTTCCAAAACACACAACCTCACATTTGAATTAAAACAGACAATGGCACCATCACACCAAACACAGTGGCCAGTGGTACAAGACTGGGGTAGTATTGGGCAATCTCCCAGGACAGGTGTGAATATGCAACAGAGAGTGAAGCAGGGTGTTATATACACTGGGTATATACAAGTTAAGTTAAAATAAAAAATAACTCTCAATAAACATGTCTTTTTAGAAACCAAAGTCATTGCAATCCCAGTTTAAGGCTTTTATGCAAAATATTACTATTTTACCCAAGTAAAGACAAGATAACAAAGAAGACTGTGCACAATAATAACAGTTACAAGATGCTAAAGAATAAGCAATCTACAAACTATAAACCAGGAGCACAGCAATGATAGTGTAACCGGGCGTGGCAAGGAGTTTGTTTGATTTCCGACAATGACACCTTGTTGTTATTAAAATCAAGGAATATATAATAAACTAATATGACATACCAATATATAACACCCAGGTTCCCAAGAACAAAATTCAAAAACGCTGGTAAGGCAATGAGGAGCAGAGATGTGAATGTCCCCCAAATTAATTACTTTACAATTGTTTTAGTTTAAAAAGGGAGGCCAATGGTTTAATATTGTTACACATGTTAAAATAACAGGAACTCTTACCAATAAAGAAAACAAATATGAGAGGAAGCCAGCGGCCAGTGGCCAACAGCTACACACAGGGGGAGTTATAATGGGACAGACTAGGCTACTCACCTTTAAAATTGGTGCCCGACCTTATAAAACACACACAGCAAAAGGGGAAGGTCGCACCGTGAAATGATGTGCACAAACTCACACTACAAAGAAAACAGGAAAAAATTGGGACGTGAAGTGAAGGTGGGGTCTATACCAGTGAATCCCCCTGCTTGCTGGGTGCACCATACGGTTCTGGAGGCTCAGAAACACACAAAAAAAATACATCAGTAAGAGTAAACAATAGTTCGGGAGGAACAGCACACAATTATGCAAAAAACCCATAACAAGCAGTATTAAACACACACAACTAAAACAAATAACTCAAACAAAGCAGCAGTGGCGAGATCTAAACAAAAAGGAAAAAAACGCAGCGTCAGATCATCTGTACGGGGTAAATTGCTAATTTAAATTTAATTCACCCTCACCACACAACTCTACGTACAATACATCGTAACGAAAAGACACTCAGCTACGACGACAATAGGTTGCCTAAAAGTGCAAGAAAATAGTGAACGTACCATCAAGTAGGCCTACGCTCAGGGACACGAGATACAACAGGACCACTAGCCAGGGGTTCGCAACGGGTACCGGGAGAGCTTATAAAGCTACAAACAAAGTAGCATGGGGACGTACCTGAACACGTGTTGTTACGATGTATTGTACGTAGAGTTGTGTGGCGAGGGTGAACCGCAGAGTAGTGGCGTTCACGGACAAGGAAAGGTACGAGTTTCTTGAACTCACAAGCAACTTACCCCGTACAGATTATCTGACGCTGCGTTATTTTCCTTTTTGTTTAGATCTCGCCACTGCTGCTTTGTTTTAGTTATTTGTTTTAGTTGTGTGTGTTTAATACTGCTTGTTATGGGTTTTTTGCATAATCATGTGCAGTCTGTTCCTCCCGGACTATTGTTTACTCTTACTGGTGTACTTTTTGGTTCTTTTGTGTTTCTGAGCCTCCAGAACCGTATGGTGCACCCAGCAAGTAGGGGGATTCACTGGCCACCTTCACTTCATGTCCCGACCATTTGTTTTCTTTGTAGTGTGAGTTTGTGCACATCATTTCACGGTCCGACCTTCCACTTTTCTTTTGCTGTGTGTTTTATAAGGTCAGGCACCAATTTTAAAGGTGAGTAGCTTAGTCTGTCCCATTATAACTCCCCCTGTGTGTAGCTGTTGGCCAATGACCGCTGGCTTCCTCTCATATTTGTTTTCTTTATTGGTAAGAGTTCCTGATATTTGAACATGTGTAACAATATTAAACCATTAGCCTCCCTTTTTAAACTGTTCAATTTCAATTTGTAAAGTAATAAATGTATTAATTTGGGGGACATTCACGTCTCTGCTCCTCATTGCCTTACTGGCGATTTTGAATTTTGTTCTTGGGAACCCGGTTGTCATATATTGGTATGTCATATTAGTTTATTATATATTCCTTGGGTAAAATAGTAATATTTTGGATAAAAGCCTTAAACTTGGATTGCACTGATTTTGGTTTCTAAAGAGACTCTCAGTTATTTTTTATTTTAACTTGTATTTACCCAGTGTAGGTTGGCTGAGCTTCACTCTCTGTTGCACATTCACACCTGTCCTGGGAGATTGCCCAATACTACCCCCGTCTTGTACCGCTGGCCACTGTGTTTGGTGTGATGGTGCCATTGTCTGATTTAATTCAAATGTGAGGTTGTGTGTTTTGGAAAATAAAGACTTGACATGGCTTTGATAATCACTGTGAATTTATTTTACTTTTATGTAAACGTTTGATCAACAAAAGTGACTCCTTAAAAAAAACTCAGTGACCACTTAGAGTAACTTATAATTACATTATAATGACTTATAACTAGAGCCAGACCAATATGACTTTTTTGCCACCGATATTGATACCGATTTTGGAGAGACCTAGCCCACCGATTACTGATGTTTTGACCGATATTTTGTCAAAAAGTGCAACATTTGCAAATGAATTTGAAAAATGTATATTTTATTAAAGTTTCTATATTTGAGAACATTTAACCCATAAGCAAACAAATAATACAAATAAAAACAACTTTTTGATATTTTTTTTCTTTAAAGATATTACATTAAATATATATATTAAACATGTAACTTTAATTATACTATGAACAAGCAAACATGTAGCCCTAAATATAAAATACACACATGAAATGTACTTTTGGTGTTGCTGCTATTAAACTGCTATTTTAGCAGTTTAAGTAGAATCAGTAGTCTGGCAGATGGAAATGCGTTGTGTGCCTGTAGCAAACTCCTCGCTACTGCCACCAAAGACGGGACTCAAACCCCCAAAAGTGGCTCGTTCAGGGCTTCTCCAAGGACAGGACATGGGGTGATGTTGAAATCGGTTTATTGTAGAGATGCACAATTAATTGTTTGCTGAGACGTAAAGGAAGACTGTAAAGGAACGTGGAATAAATGAAACATTACTTTAACAAAGGAGAAGGAATCAGCAGGATTACTGTTTATTGGAATGAGTCAGGCCAACACACTCTCACTCACACTAAGGAAAGGAGCTATAACAAATAATACCATAGACTGTATGGATAATACACACCCAACACCAATTTAACCCAACATATAATCAAATGTAATAGTTTGGCCTGTGATACGCTCTGCACGTATCCATATGGAGACAGAGAAAAGGACAGCTACGCTGTTCTTGGGTCCTCTACCCAGGAAGCAGCACTGTGGTAACTAAGCTTTGAATAACAAATAATACGTTAGACAGTGGTCATTATTGTATTGTGTGTATATATAATAAATGGTTAAACTCATTTTACTCTGTGTCTGGATTGTTTCTGAAAATGGTGAAATTGGGTTATGAGTTATGACATTATGTCATAATGTGAGAAATGGTATTATGTGTATAATGTAGTGTACCACACATTCAAAAGTCAGTGTTAAGCATAGTTTGCAGTCTGCTCTATTTTTTATACTTATTTAAAAATCGGGACACATCAGCTGCATAACTGCCGATGTCGTCAAAAAGTCAAATAATGACCGATATATCGGCCAAACCGATATATCGGTCGGGCTCTAATTATAACAGTGATTATAATGCATTATGAAATGATTATAATGTATTACAATTATGAGAATTATAATACACTATGATCCTTGAAAAAAATAATTCAGTGAGTGACCAGCAATTAAAAAGTATTATGATACTTGACCTTATCTATAATGCATTATAGACATGGGTGTCATAGAAAGTGTTACCGACAGAAAAGGCTTTTCATCTCCTGTTCCAGATGGTTTATTGTGAACAGATAGCTGCCAACAGTGAAGGTCCCCAGACAGTAGAGGAGGGAGAGATTCTTGTCATATTTCAATCATCCTGTGCTTTTTATGGTCTGCCTGTCCTTTTATATACAGTAGCTCTATTGTGTGCTGTACGCTGTCCTTAATGTTGTGGCAACACAACTCCTGGTAAATTCACACACCGTTTCTCATCCGCGGTGCTGTAGGCTTTTGGTTGTTTAAATCATATCAAGCAGAGAAGAATGTCATTGCAAACGATGATACCGAAACATCCAAAAATACACATAACATCACCTTTTATAAATAAATACTAGTGAGTATAGATCAATATGGGGGATTATATATATAAAAATATATATATATATTGGAATTGTACTACTTCTTCACATAGTTTATCATGAAAGGCACAAATGAAAGATTATGAAAGATTATTATGAGCTGTGTATACATTGACATTTGTTCTGAATGCAGTGGTTGAATGAAACATTCCAAAGAGTTAATCTTACAATTATAAACATTTACTAAATTCCATCACAAGAAGGTTGAATTCACAGGTTGAATCTATCTGAACAATTCATCCATTCATAAGAGCAAAATTTGCAACCATAGCACTAATAGGCGGCGTTCCATCTTGCATATATCATGCTAAATATTTGATGTTATGATGTGTCTCTACTCTGCTAAAAATCTGCTCTAAGCATTCTAAGTCTGTATAAGACACAGAGAGCAGAGTGATAATGAAAGAAAAGGCACAGAGTGGGAGGGGAAATTGCGGTGGAGGGGCAAAGAGGATGCATTGATTTTATATGCATGCAAATATCTCTGGTTGCGGGAGGAACATGATGTATGAGGATGGATGTAGGATGGTAAGTTGGCAAGTACTCGCTTGTATTAAACGTGTGACATAAGTATAGCAAAGAAATGCATCTTGTACACACGAGTGTGTACAAGTCAGTTGAGAGTGGTTGTGTACTGAACTATGCGTATTTCTATGCTTTTCTTATTACCCATATTGATCCCCTATGAGTGCCAATGGCATGGCCAAACGCAACAATGTTTTTTTTTATCTCCTGTTCACAACGTGTCTTTCTAGCAAACGGCAGATGCCTACAATCAGCAGCCATACATTTCCATCGATTCCTTAAATACCTTCTGATCTCCTCTGGTAGACTGGTCTAGACTGTAGCAGCAGATCCTTTAGATTTGAGCCTAGACCTTTGAATGGACCACATTCTGGGCCTGCCATAGGATTAGAGGCTGCGAGCGGCCACACTGAGGGATAAAATATCTTAGTTGACAGGAGAAGAGCAGGAGGCCCACGTCTGGTGTAAAAAAAGTTATTTAAAGAATTTTAAAATCAATCCTCAAAGTGACAGGCAACCAGTCAAAGAGACTCAAACATGAGTTATATATATGGTCACATTTCTTGCCAATGTGTTAGAAGAAATGAGTGTAGGCGATGGATAGATTTCTGACTGAGTGATACTGGGAGTTACAGGCATCAAGGGGAGATGAAATCAAAGTGCTAAATCACCAGTCTGGATACAAGATTCAAACCTTGCTGGATGACTTTTTGAACATAAAGGCTTAGGACATAATTCCTGGCCAAAAGAGGGCATTAGATTGATTGTGTCAAAGGTCTAAAGAAAACACTCAAATGGAACAGTGAATAGAATCCACAGACAACAGGAGATAATTGAAAGGCTTTTAAAAGTGTAGTCTCAGTGCGGTGTAGAGGTTGAAACACTGACTAGAATACATTAAATCATCTATTATCTAAATGTCAGCCACTTACTGTTTAAAATTAAAAAAAAATCTTACATTTTGTATAGAAAGGAACTTTCAAATTAACCTGTAATTATTATTATTATTAGATCACAATTGGTGTTTTAAGGGAAGGTTCAACAAAAGCTTTTTTTTTAATTAGCGACAACCAACAGATCAGAGTTATTAACAAAGTTGCTTGCAGCAACAATGGTTATTACCTCCTTCAATGGTATAATATGGACCACATCCAAGGAGCGAAAATATGTTAAAAAAAAGTTTTTATAAAAAAATGTACGTTCAAAGTTATTTTAATGTATAGTAAAAGGAACTCATATGTTAAAAAGATAATATTTATTCATTCTCTGATATTATTGTGTCTATCTGCCTGTCTGTCTGTACTAATGAGCTAACTAGATGCACATGTTGCTCCCTAAATGGACCAATGATAATTGAAGGTAAACACTAAAGTCTGGTGGTTGTTTTCATGGTTTATTGAACAGTGGGAGTTGTAAGGCACTTGGGGGTTACCCCAAGTAGTTTGGTTCGGCAAGATCGTAAAAATATGCTGTTAGCAACATAATGTAAAGAACTCATGAGATGTATTTATACTTTATTTAGTTATACTCATGAGCCAGTGTGCAAGATTATTTATTTTACTTTTCAAATGTGCAGTATTTTACTTTTGCTTCACTTCAGTGACCAACTTTATTTAAGTTAACTACAGCTTTTCACACATCTGATGATGATAACGATAAAATGTCGACGTTTTATCGTCTTCGCTTGTGGCCTCAGGTTGTTTGGTCGTAACTACGACCAAACAAGTGATTGCTCATGAACCATTTCCTTTGTTTATTTGTTCCAGGTTTTTCAAGGAAACTTTGATAACGACACGCACAGAAAAAATGTGATAGACCCACCCATCTACACTCGCCTTCTCCGGATCCTTCCCTGGTCATGGTATGGCAGAATCACAATGCGTGCAGAGATACTTGGATGCACAGAGGAAGAGTGACCCCCCGCACCCCCATCCAGCCCTTTACCCTATTCCTCTGCCCTCCCGCTGCCCCACTATCCCCTGCTATACTGGTGTATCGCACCCAGTGTTTCAATATGAACTGTGCAACCTGTACAAAGAAATTGATTTACAATGATTTTTTTTCAAGAATACGTGTTCAGTGGTGGTGGGTTGCTGTTTGTTTTTTGGGTTTTTTTTGTACAATTATTTAAACCTGCCCCTGTTTCACTTGTCTTTTGATTGTTGTTGTTTTTTGTTTTTCAGTTGGTTAGTTGTCTTTTTTATTCAACTCATACTGTTGCTCATAATGTTGTTTGGAACAACACTCTGTCACATACTCAACCACTGTTTAGATACGCTGCCATGTAAGCTATTGTACAGCGATTTTAACAAATACAAAATCTCAATTATGCTTCATTGGACATACTCTTAATTTCTTGAACTACGCTAAAAACCATCAGACGTTCACATCAAATGTGTTGTCAAATATATAAAAAATGTATTTACTTTGCAAAAGACACTTGTTCAAGCCATCCTTTCACCATCACATGACACCACTGAAATTACAACATCAAATCGAAACAATTGAAATGCTCTTGTATTATATGTAAAACACTAAGGAATTGCATGGTTCATAAATTATAAATTATAACTGTATATTATGATGGGAAGAAAGAAGAAAAGGAAATCCATCCCCTCAAGAGCAATGGCTTTTATTTAGGGACTTATTTTTATGTGTTTTTCACTCGCTGAATGATATGTTGGGACAGTAAAAACCCTACAGTGAAGATGCCCAGGTTCACTGTCTGTCTGTCTAGTTGAAATGTGTGCACTCAGTATGGGATTCCATCTTGTTTCATTTGTACCTAGTTAACTGGTATGGTAATGCCTTGTCTGGAATATTTTGGAACCAGTTTGTCTTATCTTGTCTGATTTGTCTCTTCAATACCATTTCTTGTTTTGATAAAACGATCTAAGTTCAATTTGAAAAGCTCAGGATTGTTATATAAATACCCTTAAATGTATTTGACACCTTTTTATTTAGCTTTTTTTATAGCCTGTCCGCAAAAGCTATCACTTCAGTGACATTTATCGGATAAACATGCAATTATTCATATTACTATACACATATTTATTTGTTATGCTACCACACACATTGCAAAAAGCATTTTGTCTTTTTTTGTATTATTTCAGTTGTACATGTTTTAATTGTAACATAATTTGACAAGGACAAAGCAAATGAATGAGCTATAGAAAAACTTAACTGAATAACTTAACTGAAAATGTATAACAATACAACATAAAAATACAAAGGGAATGGTATTGTCTAGAGTCTAGATGTCAACTAATTCATTAAAACTGTCAAACGATGTCAAATGAAACTATGTGAATCTTCAAATAATTTTTACACAAGTCTCAACAGTTACCAAATAATTTGGGATGAATACAGACATTTAACATCAGTGTCAATTTAATTAATCTACATTACCAGGATGCCTAATGAAACTTAATCCACCTTTTTGTATTTATTTAATATTCACAATTTGCAACCCAAACAACAGACAATATTTTAGGGCCTATAAAAGATGTACTAGAACTAACATCTCAGCCTGTAACATGAACATGTTAATCTATATCTATCATAATCTTCTGATATTATGATTATTATAATGACAAGGTTACAGAATTTCACACATAAATTAAGATAGATTAACATAAAGAGAGGTTTATAACTAGTCTAGACCGAGAGGTTTAGAACTAGTCCATTAATGTGGTGGGACAGCTTGGTAATGTTCACTCACGGATTATGTTACTAAACTCATGTTTTGCTAATCAAAAGGTAGTGTACATAACCAATGTAAAAATGGTATTGGTGTAAATTGATGTTCCTCAGTCTTTGGCACAGTATACTGTAAACATCAGTTAAAAAATACATTTGTATGGGCATATTTGGAAGAAACGTTTTCTATCTTATCTGTGGACATTTTCAAAAAAGGAAATGCCTTAAGTTAAAGTATATCTTACCATATCATTACCATTATCATTTTGTTTACAATTTATTATAGAAACTTGTTGCCTGTGAACAATTCACGGAGCAGAATTATTACCAACCATTGACAAGGTCTGCATGACGTATGGACTTATATATATATATATATATATATATATATATATATATATACTAGGTGAAGGAGGTGCACAGGCACATTATGTTCCTTGTACTCACTC
>OMKN01022610.1:9724-20265 GCA_900302345.1 Melanonus zugmayeri
GCGTCCCCGGCAGCCCGGGTCAGTCCCAGTCCCCGACACCAGGGGGCGGAGCCAGTGGGATGGGCTCCAGAAGGGGCAGTCTGAGCAGCCTGAGCAGCGTCACCTCCATGCTGGAGGAGAAGGACGACGAGAAGATCCGCTGCTGCCACCACTGCATGGACACGCTGCTGAAGAGACAGCAAAAGCTGGAGGAGAGGGACCACATGCCTGACATAGTCAAACTGTATGAGGTACGCTCAGGGACACCAGTGGCTATCAGAACTGAAAATGGCAAATGCATATTTTGTATATTGTAATGAAATTACTTCATGCATTTTGTGTTTTATTTATCCTGCTATTCACTGTCTTATGTATGTACTGTATTTTGTGTTGTTTCTTTCAGAGGCTTCGAATGTGTATGGACAAGGTTGACGAAAAGGCTCCAGAGTACATCAAAGTGGCCGAATCTCTTAAGTCAGTCCATATCACATCGTCAACCTGGAGAGAAATCATTGTTTTTTTTTTATTGGAAGCAATCTTTTTCTAATGCAATGCTTTTTGACTCCATTCTTTCATAGTGCTGGGGAAACCACATACAACCTGGACACTGCTGGTGGGCTGAGACTGGAAGTACAGAAATACTACGAGTTAATCGATGCACTGAGGTCAGTGCGTCGCTTAACGAATAACAATTGAGAAGTATACTAGTCAAATGTAACGTGTACGAAGGGATCAAATGGAACTCTCTCTCTGTTCTTGTCAGTAAGAGAATTTTAACACTGGGAATGAAAGATGACCCACCTCCCCATCCAAAGTCTCTTCATCTACAGAAAATGATCCGTTACACCGCAACGCTCTTCGTCCAGGTAAGAACACCTAATATATCGTTCAGGAATTAAGTTCAATACTTCCTTAACTGTCTACCTCCCTAATTTCTATATGTGTTCCCACGCTGGCCGTTGTGCTTCCACTCATAGGAGAAGCTGTTGGGTCTGATGTCTCTTCCAACAAAAGAAAAGTATGAGGCGCTTAAGGAAAAGAGGAAGCAGGAACAAGAGAAGAAACTCCAGCAGGAGAGATTGGTGAGGAGGTGCTCTGTTTAGACTTCCCCAAACTGTTTTCAGATCGTGTGTGTGTTTTACGGTCTCTTCTACCCGCCAGGCTGCTCAGGAGTCCATGAGAAGGAGGCAGGAGTCTGAGAAGAACCGCTCGGTCGCCAGTACCAATGGAGTCATCCCCCAGGTTCCCAAACCTCCTCGCATGACCAAGGCTGGCGGTTGGCTGCCCTCCTCGGATTCCCAGAAAACACACAGCGAGCTTAAAGACCCCCTGCTGCAGCAGATAGACAACATCCAGTCATTCTTGCGGCAGGCGAAGGAGGCCCGGCGGACGGACGAGGTGGCTATGCTCGAGGAGAACCTGCGGCAGCTGCAGGACGAATACGACCAGCAGCAGACCAGCTTGGCCATCGCTCTCTCCCAGAAGCTGGCCCAGGAAGAGAACCTGCAGCAGGGGGAGCTCCAGCGCCTCGAGGCCCGGGAGAGGAGTGAGCGGGAGCAAAGGGCGCCAGTGGTGGACTCCAAGCAGCCCTCTTCCACCTGGGAATGCTCTTTGGACCTCGGTGAGCCAGGGCCTGGTGACATAGAGGGAAACAAGACCGGAGAACTAACCCCTAAAGTTGAAAGGAGCCCGCTGTCGTTAAGAGCGTTCCCTGCTCTCGCGGGCCAAGAAGAGTCTCCTCCTAGGCTGAGGAGCTTAGGGGGACACGTTACTCCTCCCAGCAGCGAAGGGCAGAACAGCTCCTCTCTAAACCCCTTCGACGAGGAGGACTCCACTCCCACAGAAGAGGACCCGTCCAATCCCTTCTTTGAGGATATCCAGGAGGAACACAAAGAGGCGAGCAACGGGAAGAGGGAATACAACCCTTTTAACGATGAAGAAGAAGATAACGGTGGGGAGGAAGGACACGTGGCAACAACGCTCGGTAACCCTTTTGAGGAGGACAGTAGTGACACGGGCAACCCTTTCATGGAGGCCTCTAGGGACTCAGGGGTTTCAACCAACCCTTTCGAGGGAGACGACGGCGAAGACGCAGGAGCTCTGGCGGACATTGAAATGATAGAGGAGGAACTGCTCCTGCAGCAGATCGACAACATCAGGGCCTACATCTTTGACGCCAAGATAAACGGCCGCCTCGACGAGGTGGAACTGCTATCGGCCAACCTGAGAGAGCTACAGCACACACTGCAGGAGCAGAAGAAGACACACTGACACCGTTCACTCAGATCCTGCTCAGTGATCGGCTTGAGAGAAGGCTGCCCAGTACCCGCCCATGTGATAAACGACTAATATGACGGAGACGGCTGCTTCAGTCAGCTGAACTCCAGAACAAAGCGTTATGTCTGTTGTACCAAGTGAATCCTTTTGCAAGCGACCGAGTAGATGTTTCGTTGACTGTTAACCATTGCCTCAACTAAAAGCCGTCTGTTCTATCCACCAATGAGAATCGAGAAAAGCGAATGCAGTTGTCAGATGACTGTTGACTGTCAGGTGACTGATCTGATAAGAGCTCATGAACCTGGTGTCCCCTATTGTATGGTATTGCCAACTAAAACAAAACAAGTACATTAAACTGATAGTTATGACATGCCAGATTTTTTTTTTATTGCTCGTTGCTGTCAAACATTTACATCTGTTATTTTAGTAATTGATGACAAATATAATGAACCAAATTATAGTCAATAAAACAAAGTAATTTAGTTAATCTGAAATAATTATTTTAAAAGCCTGAATGAAATTGTTTCTGGAGATACGCTCTTCAAATTGGAGACCCAGGGCTGGCAATGAGTCTAGGTCTTGACCACTATTCAACATATGAGATACAAATATTTTAGCACTTAAATTACTTACTAATCTAGTTACATTATTTAGTTTTGTGTAATTAAAGCACAAGGCATAATGCACAGAGAATCAAACTATTGTGCTTACTTGCAAGATACACCATCCATAGAATTTCTGGATTTTGTTATAGTAACATACTGTACATGATGGGGAAATATGATGCATCTTTTGTTGATTGTTAAGATGTATATGCATCTCTGTAAGGCCTCGGATATTTGGTTGCTTTTTAGATCTCAATCACAGAATTGTGCACCATTATTTCAGCAAATGTGTATGTGTCATGATGGTTTGAACACCTTCTGTGGTACTTGTGTTTAACAATGTATAGAATAGCTTAGAATAACTTCCAACGGTCCAAAGCGATGCAGTTTGCCAAATGTTTTGCTCAAATTTAAAGCATGGCATCCTTCCCAAATTTTTAGCTGGCCAGTTTCCTCCTGTAGTTGCATACATTTGAGAATTGTCTTGGCTTACCAGAGGTAACATGAACCCAAATGTCTGATTTAAATATTTTTTTATACACTTTATTCACCTAATACATCATTTATTTTGTTGTAACCCTAACACTATATCAGTCCAATGCCACCAAGTATTATCCTAATGCTGCTAATTCTACTACATACAATTGACCAAACTGTCCAAATGTTTTACTACAGACTGAGCTGTTAGGCTCGATCCACTACCATATGTCGTCACTAATCCCAGTTAAACACTTCAAAACAAAATGTTGACAATTGTTTGTTATGAACGTTTCCAAGGTAACCTGTGGATTGTTGTCAGTTGCTAACTTTGTTGTATTTGATTAGTGCTTGGGTATGTTATCTTGGCATTGAAGACATTTATTTCGAGAACCTTTCAGTCATCATTTGACGGCTCCATCTCAGCACAAATAAAATTGACTATGGAGAAATTAAATTGACTATTGAATCTGTTGTGTAACCTATACACATCTCCCCCGCAAGTAGTTTGCAAGGCCTGTACAGATTTTTTGTACAGTATTTATTGCAATTGGTTTGGCAGGTTTAAATAGATACAGTAAGCAACCATCTTTATGCACATATCTTCAATATTTACAAAAGGAATCGAATAAGTATATTATTAACATATAAAAAAACCATAACAGTAGAAAGTCAACATGTCCACAGATTCAAACAACGGGAGATCTTGTGGACGGTGCTATTCCTGGGAAGCTGCCATCTGAGTGCGGTATTTCCCGGTTAACTCTTTGGGCAGCGGTGTGGTCCCGGGGCAAGGCACTTGACCCTCGACCTCACAGATGCACTCCCTCTTGCAATACTTCTTCGGCCCAAAGTTGGCCGGGTTGGACTCTTTCATTCTGGACAGGGCCTCAATGCGCAAGACTTCCCTATATACAGAGAAAGATGAATACATGAAATGAACGACTACACATAATACACATACATGTAGTAGTTAGTTTATTTGACCTGAATTACATGTCCATGTCTAAGGCATAATGCATTCCATTGCATATACTGATCATTAAATATTCCTTACTCTGATTTGCCAAGAAGTTTCTTCACGTGTTGCGTTATTAGCTGATGGTCCTTTCCTTCCACATCAACGATGACCTGCTCTCCATCATCTGCAGGAATGAGAGAGAGAGGATGAGCCAGGCCTCACTGGCTCTAGTGTGTCATTCAGCTGCATCAGAGACGCGTCTCACCCAGGTAGAACTTCAGGAAAGGCGACGGCGTCATGTTCTTGAACATCACCAGTTGCACCCATGGGTTCTTATACTGGATTTGAGGAATATTGAAGAACACAAACTTTCTGGAAACCACAGGATGCACACAGGTTAGGAAACACAACCTCGCCGATGACGAGCAATGTTAGGAGACACAAGTTGTGGGGCATACTTGTGTTACTATTGATTGTACCCAACTATAAAATGTGATGTCAAACAGCAATAACACACGGCCAAGCAGATCGTGCACATTAGCCGTCGTTAGCCTGTACTGACCTTGCGCCCTCGCTGAGCGCTCCAGATGTATTATAGTTAACGGTCATGATCTTTACTCGGTCCTTAAAAATCAAATCCCCTTTCTGGAGATACTCTAGCGTCCTTCTGATCGGAAACCTCCCTTTCATAGGCATCTTTAAACCTGTATTAGGGGAGTTCGGGTTTAGTCGCACTGAGCAGCACGTCGACAGCTGTCGCGCGTTGATGACGTACCTAGCAGCACGCCGACAGCGGTCGCACGTTGATGACGTAGCCTAGCTGTATCAATAAGCGTGAGAACTACATCGCTTTATCGTTATAAGAAATATGGAATATTCTGAGCACACATTTATATGCTTCACATTTTATGCCTTCAAGTAAAAAGGAGACGGTACAGTTTTGAACATTAGCCTTTTTGGTTGAAACATACAGAGACAAATGAAATGAATGAAATAAACATCCCAACTGTAGTCAGTGTCACACAGAGCCTACAGACAACACAGCTTAGATCACATCTTGGCATCAAATGTCAATGTTGTGTCTTGATAATTGAAAGAGGTTTATTTCTGTCAGAACTACAATACCCCTGGCTCTATATAGTTGGAATGCTTATACATAACCTTCATACATTTTTTTGCAGTTTTATTTCTGGCGAGGTAGAAAATAGGCCAAATGGCAAACAAGCAGGTACGATATGTTTGAATGATTGGTTAGTCACAAGTTTGAGGAAATAAATGTACAGAAACATAACCATAAGACACTATTCACATGAATTATTTAAGTTTTATAATCTTGAATTATGATAACGCCACAACATTTAAATCTATATTTTATACATAACTTTAAAAAAAAGCTTAAGCACCTTCATGCACTGCAATATCGGAAAACTTCTTTGCTTTTAGCCCATACAGTGACAAGATATATAAAACCCCACTTAAAAAAAAACATGCACTCATTATAATGAAACTACATGTACAAAGATTAGTTTACATAAGTGCAGTAACAAACCATTTTCCTAGGTTTTAAAAGTTGAGAACATAGGCCAAATTTTTGTTGACTTTACATCCCCATTCAAGTTGCTGTGTTGCTGTAAGATATACAGTATAATTCAACATATGCATAATTCAATAGACCTTGAAGACACTGATACAGGTGGGGCTCAGTCCCCACCTGTCCCCGCCAGATTTTTTTTCTAATCTGAGGGACATTCCCATAAAGTACTTTAAGTACACTTAGTATGAGACACTTAGTAACATAATTTGTTCAAAACAAATTTGATTTAAAAAAAAAAGTGTGCAACACAATTCATAAAAACTAAACACTGATCACCAATATTGGCAAACAAAAAAAACAAGTGCATCTAACCCTTAAAAGAATAATACCTTGATGCATGCAAAAAGCAAGAAGGCTGATACAAGCCATCACCATACCAGATTAATAACTAGTCTACAGCTAACAGAGACCCAAATCAGACACATATCCAACCTTTAAACTCCAATCTAGGCACAATTTATATGTGGTCCTAGAGCCATACATATCAATACCTAGCCATTAGACCAGCAGTCAAGAAGGAGCAGATTGTCTTTTTTTCCACACAAGAAGCAGCAATAGCTGCAGAATGCTAAAACAACACATTTGGCCCGTAATTAATTACTTTTTTTCTCTGACTTCATACTGTTACATACAATTTTGTGGAGTTAACACTTGGACCACCGTCATCTCTACGTGTTCATTTGCACATGTGGGTTGCATCGGGATGGGTATCTGCATATGAAAAGTATCAATGAAAGAAATGTTCAACTTAATTGTGGAACTAAGTAAGGTTGATTATTAATTTGAGTTCATTTTGATAGTGGCTGCTCAATGAAAACAAAAACGTACGTTAAAATGTTAGTTTGTCAACCTGATTTAGAAGTGGTATTTTCAACCAATATTTCAGTGTGAAAGAGTGAAAAACTTGAATTGAATATACATTGAACATAGATGTCTTCCAATTTCAAATGTCTACCATTGTTGAACAAACAAGTAAACAAACATTATACTGTAGTATGACATTCAGACCTCATCACCTTGTGATGTCTTGCATTTTAAATACCAGGCCATTAATAGATTGCAGTCATGTGATTTAAAATTCTAATCACGATTATAATTGACATAATTCTGCATATCCTAGGGTGCAGATTAATTCTCACACCTGATCAATTCTTGTACCTCTAAAAGTCTGTGGTTGGTACCTAAAATGGCCCCACCCGGCTACACTTGTTTCCTGTGACATCAGCTGAAACTCATGAATTCTGTGTCAATATTTACAAATAATACCTGCAGAATATCTGCAGAAGACAGCTTAAAAGTCCATTTTACAGTCTTTTACCATTTTAACTTTCTTATGATGATTAACGATTGCACTTAGAGGTTAGATTCAGAAGCTACCTTAAAAACAATATACATGACCAGCATTAGAGAACAATATGGCTTGGATAAGACTTAAACAACCTGTAAAGGCTTATGCCAAAAGTTCATCAGGAATTGGTTTGAAGTGCAGAAAGACAGACAAGTCTTCAGTCTCTTTCATCAAGGTCAACGCCATGAAAGGGTCAGAGGCTCCACTGGAGGTCCACTGAACTCCAAGACATTCCAAGCCTCATCCCACTGGCCCTGGTGGCCCCTTAAGCTGTGGTACCGGGGCCTCCAGGGCAGAGGAACCGCAAGAGGATAACAGACTGGGGTCGACGGTGAACCAGAGACACCTTAAGAGTGGTACAGAGTAGTACAACACAGTTCGGTTTACTCTGAATAGACGGCTCGGCTAGGGGTAGGGATTAACAAGAGTCCTGGCTGTTATACTCCGTGGTCTCCATCTTCAGGATGTATGGAATGATGCTGTCTATGGAGACGTTCCCTATTAGTCCGGTAAAGAAGAGCTCCTCTGTGATGTTGGAATTCATCAGGCGAAGGGCCGGAAGTCGTGTCAGGATACGGGTCAACCTTAGAAACCCGACCCCCACCAATAGTTGTCATTTGCAGCATATTCATCGCAAAAGCATTATTTAAAAAATATATACAAAATTATATATATATATATATAAAATTGTCATTAATTGTCATTCTTTTGGGGTTTTAGTTTATGTAATAATAATAAACATCAGAACTGGTCACAATCATTTAGGAATTTTGTGTATATATATATATATATATATATATATACATACATATATACACATATATATATATATATATATACACACACACAGAGTATAGAGATAGATAGATAGATATACATACATATACACATACACAACATTCCTAAATGATTGTGAACGGTTCTGATGTTTATTATTATTACATAAACTAAAACCCAAAAATGTCAATGTAGATACTTTATACCCAATAAACCTGTACGAGAGCGCTTGTACATTCTAAAAATGTATTCACGGCGCAGGTGAAGCGTGGTATACACATCTACCTGTACGTGTCGTCTGGATAGGTCTTCTGTACATAGTCCTGAAGCTCCATCAGGGCTTTCTCCTGGAACTTCTCAATCTGGACGCTGCACTCCAGGCCCGGGTGGTCTGACACATCAAACACAGCAAACATCTCACGCAAACAGTCCACCGTTACCGTCACAAACACAACATATGAGCCAAGAGGACGTTCTGGTGAAGCACACTCACCGGGGCTGAACAACACTATAGCCTTCAGGTAGGCGTATTCGTAGTCGTCCGTCTCCACCTTTATCATGCTGTTACAGAACTCCTGCAGTTTCCAGATGTGTTCCATCACCTGCTTCACTCTCTCGCCAGACACCTTGTCTGAGACGGAAGGAAGGTTTATTGTTTAAACAATGCCCCCCCATACGCGTTTGTCATGCCGCTCACTAGTGTGGAGGTCAGAGGGCCGTACCGTCCTGAACGCTTCCCTGGAGGTGGTTGATGATGGCGGCTAGGATGGTGGACAGGCTCATCACGTGGGCACACTGAGCCATGCCCAGGGTGAACAGCTCGTTCCAGCAGGCGCGCACCAAACCCGTGTTCATATCCTGGCTGAGAGTCACAGACGGAGAGAGAGGGGGAAGAGAGAGGGAGGGAGAGCAGTGGGTGTGTGAATGAAGATAGACGATAATAGACTCAAGTCCTGCTAAGTGAACACACACCAGCGGTATCATTAAAATGTCGTTATGCCAAGACGAGCTCTCACCCCAGAGCTGAGAAAGCAGGGATGGAGCGCGCCCAGTGCATGGAGAGGAAGAGCAGGCGGGACGCCGACTCACAGATATAGTGTACGTTCAGATACTCTGGCATCGGGCTCGGCATCGACAGCTGGATGAAAGCGGGCGGAGACAGGGAGGGGAAATTATGTCAACAGAGGAGAGCTAAACTCGGAAAGCGGGGACGTGTTCACGTCTTCTCCACCGTGTCAAGTTATCCACCTTGAAGCCGACGTGCGTGTCCGTGAGCAGCGGGCCCTCCACCTCAATGAGCGGGGTCTCCCGGTCTCGGCCGATGAGCTGGATGGTGGCTCCGGCGACGCACTGCGCCTGAGCGGCCTGGCTCTGGCCCGGCCCTGCATCTGGTGGGTTTAGGGCTTTGGCCAGGGTGTCAAAGGCACTGTACACAATGAAACCACACATATTGAGGGTTGATGGTGACGTAGCTGCCTGACCTGTGGACCGGGACCCCACCTGGGGTTGCCCGATATGCTTATGGGGTCATGGGAGATTGCTGCTCCCATATAAAACAAGCAAGAGCAGTGGTTGCTCGGGTACTGACCGTGTTATCTCACTGGTGGAGTGCTCCTCCTGGAGGCCGTCTGAAGCATCATCACCCCCGTTGAGGTTCTCGTCCAGCGAGTCGCTCAAGTTGGCTAGCGATGACACCACGTTGGCCAGTGTCCCCAAGTCCCCGTGACTCGACTCCATCTTGGGATTGGTAACAGGACGATGTAAGTGGGTATTTGAACGAATACTTTTGTTTTATTCGGAGACCATAACTGGCTAATGTGTGTGTACCTTAGTCCATAACTGGATAATGTGTGTACCTTAGCGTCAGTGGACAGCAGTAATGTCCCATCTGTCTGGATGACGGGCTGCTGGATGTTCACCAGCATCCCTTGCTCCAGAAGACTAGATCTATATGTCAAGAGAAAAAGCACCAAACGTTGATCAGGACAGAGGGCGGTCCACCCTTAATTTAACTTATATACGTATACAGATCCTTTCCAAAAAATTTGAATATCATGGAAAAGTGTCCAATGTCCTCTTTTCAGATGAGAGTAAAGTCTTCCCGACCAAGTATTGATTGACAGGCATGAACATCACTTTTCAGAAGATTGACATTTCTGTTTTGAAAATAGTTTTTTGATTGGTTTGATGTGATATTTAATTTCTTGAAATACTGTTTTGGGGGGTTTTATGAGCTGGAAGCCAAACTTATGCAAAGTTAAACAAATAAATACTTGAAATACTTTACTTTGTGTGTAATGAATCTGTAATCTATGAAAGTTTCACTTTTTGAAAGGAATTATGGAGAAAAAAAAACTTTTCAATGATATTCTAATTTTTTGGAAAGAATCTGTATACTGTACCCTTCTATATATTAATACATCTGTTTGAATATTAGCCTCGCCTGTGTATTTCCTATATTTTCATACGTCGTTGGTGTTTCGTACAGGTCCTATTGGAGACCAAGAGATCCTCACCCTCACC
>OMKN01022611.1:4008-17234 GCA_900302345.1 Melanonus zugmayeri
CTCAAATACCACCAGGAGTCTGATAACTGCATCTCACGGATGGCCATTTGAATAATCACTTCAACAAGGGGACAAATTAAAAAAGCCTCTCAGTGAGACTGGGCTAGGCAGCACAGGGCCACAGCTGAATTCCAAATGAGGCCCTGGCCTTGTGTGCACACGCACACGCACACAGACCTGAAAATTTATAAAAACTGAACGATAATAACAGAAATCAAATCAAATATCACAAATACCTTGAGAGTGTCTTTCTTATTCATGGTATAAAAGGGGGGGGAATGGAGGGCTGAATAATAATGTTCAGAGATGATTACCAAGCAGGTAGAGGTATTCATTGTCTTATCAGATATAGAGTGTAATAAGATCACAAAATTGGTGCATGCAACTTTTAAGCTTTATCACGACATGGATGCATCAAAAGTCCCATGCATCCAGGCTAGCCTCATATCACGACAACTAAACATTTTCCAGCTCTCCTTATCATTGCCATCATTTAGTCTACCACCACACTAACATCCAACAACCTAAATCACAAGTACAGGGCTACTACTACTTCTTATCGTAAAACCCTCGTCAAAAACAAAAAGGGATTTAATAACATATGTTTGTACCAAAAATAGGCCCATTTAGTGTAGCTGTCGGTATAAGAGCTTATCTGTCTCAAGTGTAGAGCTTGAAAGTATGAGTATATGTAAGTATATGAGTGTGTGTGTGTGTGTGTGTGTGTGTACAAACCCAGGCAGGCACACAGACAAGGGTAAGGACCTCAGAGGAGGTTGCTAGCACTTTGGAACCATTAAGGAGCAGGCTCTTCAAAAGGACACTATAGGGCTACATGCTTAAGGAAAATATCCCTCACATCTCCACAGTTAAAGAGTTACAATGAGGACCAACAGGTGTGTGCTGCACCTTTCTTTCACTGCCTCAGATGACTTATGAGACACTTCCAAGTTATTTAAGGTAAAATAATGAAAAGGAAAAAAAAGATAGAATACCAAGTTTGTTGTAGAAGAAAATGGGCAATCAAAGAATTAATTAGAATTAATTTTAAAATAGTAAATGAATTATTACACTATGCAGTTATATATGGGAGAAACACATCCTGTCAAAATGACAAGATATTCAATATTAGTATGATTAATAAATGCCATGTTGTTGGAATCTGTCTATTAAAATAAAACAAATATATACAATGCTCATGCTAAACTGTATGACATGTACAAAAACAATACCCTGTTTGCATAGATTGTAACAAACTTACATTGTCTAGACCATTAACATGAAATGTGTTCAAATCTATGCTATGCTTCGTTTTCAAATGAATGACCACTAACCCAATATTATTTCAATCTTACCAATAATTTCTAGACAATACATTTGACTAAATAAATCACTCCAGTGCAGGCTAACTTCCAAGTGACAACATTAAATGCATGGAGTAACATTATTAGTTCAACATTATGTTACTTACAAGGTTGCATGCATAGCCTATTCAGGGGACAAGCCATAGCCATGCTATTTCAGGAATGGCTGATTAAAACACAAACCAGGTTTGACCTTTTATTGTGGGCGCTGACTAAGACTACAGCTCTTTTATTAGTAGAAACATAAAGTCATACAGGGATTGGACTTCACTGGGGGATTTACAATAGGTTGTGGTTAGATATAAATTAGCATCTGCCATCATGACATGTTTATGCCAACTCTGTTCAAGAAAAAAAAGCCCTATGTTTATTGGGTGACAACTATAAGACGATCATTTGCTCACTGAATGACTACGAAAACCTTTACTGTAGAAGACGAAACGTTTACTGTACATACTGACAAAGGCAATTACAAAGTAAAGTCACACTGCAATAAGATTAATATGCATCTTGCATGAACCCCTTTATGTTTGCCTGCACTATTCACAACGCCAGGTATGGAATCAGAAATTCACGAAGTAGCCTATGACAGCAAAATACAACGTGACTAAACCATGAAAAAAATGTTACTTTCTGTGCAAGGATGCAAAACACGGGTGTAGCAGCAAAAAAACAAGATAAAATGTAGTCGCATTACTGCTGAAACATGCTTGCACTTGTTGAGTACTCAGCCTCATAACACATTTGAGCTTTATAATATAGGTCAGCTGGTTTAGGAAGGTGCAGAAGAAGGAATGTATAAGCTGTCGGACAGAATCGGATTGACAGACCAGGAAAACACACAGAATCGGATTGACAGACCAGGAAAACACATTCCGACAGCTGATGCGAGTCCAGACCGAATAGCAGCAGCGCGGAGCAGAGAGGCGACACCAGCAGGACTGGGTCCGCGTTGGACACATCCTCTCACATTCCGATCCCAGCCTGCTAGCTTTAGCTGTTTCAGTGGGGTGAAACCATTGGCTAAGACAAGAAAGAAAAAGACACAGTGCCCATTTCGGACCACTAAACGACTCGCCTTCACCTCCTAACAATGCACTGACATAAGTTAGCTGGCTGCCGAGCGGGCTAGCTAGCTGTCAAAGTTGCTCTGTCAGTTGTCACTGGGTGTGCTAGCGGGCTAGCGTGAGCTGTCAACTTCGAGAATTATGGAGGAACACCACGGGAAACATTCGCTATCGCCCGTACTACCCACGTTAAACACCGGCCACGAGAAACACGAGAGAAGACAACCTTCGTATGCCCAAACCCAGCGAATGGAAACCTGTCACGGCCTGTTCCCTGTGCTCGATCCCCAGAACTTAAGTGCGGCTCACTTCCCCGTGAAAGTCGTCCATTTCACGGGCCTGAGTTTAACTTCCATTCCCCGTGTTCTTTGCTGGTGGCTCACTTACTCTAGATGAAGCTCTGTGATGTCGTTTTCTTAATCCAGTGTGGTTTTGGAATAACTGCCCCCTCCCCTTCCACTTCTTCATCAGAAAGTGTCCTCCCGCGGTGTCTGTGCTCTTGACGCTCGCCCCTGTGCAAGAGCCGTTGTACTCGCGCCGGTGTGCCCGTGGCTTCCCTGCTCGGGTTCTCCGCCTTTCCCCGTTCGCCTTTCTCTCGATAGCTGAGCCAACATCCGGGACTTTCCCGTGTGATAAGTGCCCGGAACTACTTTCACAAACAACGACCAGCACCGCTCCACGGACACATAAACTAGTGCGGTGATTTTTCCAATCATGACTGGGAACCCACCTTGCCGTCGTATTATTATGATCAGCATGATATATAGGCCTGCAGGTTAACTTAAAAAAAATCATTATCAATTACTAGGTGTACTAAGTGTTGACTAGAATAGACAAAGTTCTCACAAGCAGCAACCTTAGTGATATGTAACAATAATGAAAATATACGGTACAAGTACAAGTGCATGCAATTATAATTCTACTAACAACACTATAGCTAGCTGCATGCCTTATGACATTATTTGACGCAGGAACTCTCAAAAGTTATATTTAGTATTTACTCAGTATTTACTGCCCACAATCACACAAAATCACACAAATCACTTAATTGGCTGGCAGGGTAGAATTGCTGAAAACTAGTAACAGATTTTATTGTAAAATGGGTATACAGTACCGGTAGTCCAGTTTCAAAGTGCAACAGTGCCTCGTGTGGGCAGATTGTGAGAAATGATGTATGTATTACATTTCAACGTTTTCTATTCAATGCCAAAAGATTAAACTGAACTATAAAACCATGAAAACATCGTTACAAATAAAAAATAAAGAGTCGCAACAGACTGTAAAGGGAAGTAAAGACTTGAATATGACGTTTAGCTTTGGAAGAATTATTTTTGATTATGACCATGAGCCTCGTTCGTATATTTTATTAATTCATATTTTTAAGTCGGTAGTGCCAGGATAACGGGTTTTTCTTGTATCATTATTATTATTAGCGTCATCTGTGGGACACCTGTGTCCTCCCGATCAATGGGTGGCGCCAGGTATCTCAATGTAATTTGTGACTTTCTTTCAACTGGTGGTGGCGCTGTTGGGCGATAGAGCCTCTCTCGGAAGATCCTAAGTAACTAATTAAATAAACTTTAAACTTTAGAAAGGCAATGAGATTGTATTATACCCAAATAGGATAGAAGATCTAACGGTATGCAATACAAAATCAAACTAGTGTCAGTTCGGTGGCGCTGGAACTTCTACCTTCATGTAGAACTGATAGTAAAGTGTGATTCTGTATAATGTCTGATGACTTCTAGCCTAGAAGTAAGTCATTCAGACATCACAGAGTCAAACAAATAGCGGTCTCAGTAGCCTACAGTTGTTGGATCCCAGTAGCTCTATATACAACTGACAGTATTTGCAATACAAAATACTGTCAGTTGTAGTTCTATGTAGAGCTATGATCCCAGCTCATAGATCCCTCTACAAGGGCATGAGGAAGTAGACAAACAAGCCAAAATAGAGACATTGCATTGGAGATACCACCAAGTAAGGCTGATCAATGATATGGACATGGGCGTCCGTATGAACGGCATGAAAAGAGATTAGAGAAGCAAAGTGAAGACATGTACTGTACATAGGTCTACCATTCAACCAAAATAGCAGGAGGGAACTCACTAGGTGGGAACTAATAGAAATGAAGAGAAAATCATAACAAGGTTAAGGATTGGACATGCAAAACTTAACGAACCTGAAAACCTCTGGCAGGGAAATGTGATTACTGCCAGGCATCTAGACAATTCAGAAGTATGAGGAAGGACGACAAAAATGCATACTTATAACAATATTTAAATTAAATTAAAATTAAATATGATTTAGTAGCAGGTATACACAGTGGAAGGCTGCAAGATCGATAGAATGAGTTGAAATAGGGAAACAGGGTTAGGGGGGTTATCTGGTTCATAGGACGACACGTTTGGAGGAAAGGAAAAATGAGCCAGTCGTGTCCAGAAGTGGGCGCCATTGCAACAAACCGGATACCAAGGGTCCTAAATAAAGAAAGAAGAAGAGGAGGAGGAGGAAGAAGGAGGAAGAAGAAGACATTTGGGAAGTACAGAAGTTTGCTATGCCAGACAGGTGTATCCTTTACACATTACACCTGTACAACACGGCGGTATGCAAGTGTAGTGCACCGACTGGTCCATCCCACGCCCGTGTGTATTAGTCGGAGCAGCCGGCAGGTAAACTAATATCCAACAGACGCACTTTGTGCTAACATTAAGAGACAACAAGTATACATGTCTGGTCCTGTCAAACGTCATCATTTTTATTTTTTCACAGGTATGGCTAAGCCCAGGGCAGCTTCCATTGATGGAAAGTTATCCGAGGAGTTCGCGGTTCCCTCTCACGTGGACGACGTGAAGGCGCTGATGTGCGCGTTCTTGGAGCGCCACGGGGCCGCCGGCCGCAGGGTGGTCCTGATCACCTCGGGCGGCACCAAGGTGCCCCTGGAGTCCCGCACCGTCCGCTTCCTCGATAACTTCAGCAGCGGCCGCCGAGGAGCCTCCTCCGCGGAGTACTTCCTGGACTCCGGCTACGCGGTGATCTTCCTGCACAGACACCGCTCGCTGTACCCCTACGCGCGCCTGTACTCCGGCGTGAACCTGCTGGACAGTCTGCAGCTGAGGGTGAGTGGGTGTGACGAGGTGGTGGTCGACCGGGAGGCGCTTCCACGAATAGACAAAGTGCTGAAGCGTTACCAGGAGGTGAAAAAAGACGGACTGCTGCTGCCCATCGAGTTCAGCACACTGTCGGAATACCTGCACCTCCTGAAAGCGTCCGCCCAGGTGCTCGGCACATTAGGTACGACACTGGAAATGGTTATAGCTAAACGTATGTGCTTGCTAAGAATACTGCTTATTATGTCGTATTCACATGTTTACTCTCTAGGGTCCAAGGCCATGTTTTATTTGGCCGCAGCAGTGTCTGACTTCTACATCCCAGCGTCTGACATGCCTGAACACAAAATCCAATCATCCAATGGGCCTCTTCAGGTGAGCCTCGTCATTAAACCTTAATATGACTGTTTGTTATTCTCCCCAATTGTGGGTGTGCAAACACGTTCCTTCCCTCCCCAGATCAGTATGAAAATGGTTCCCAAGATACTGTCACCTCTGGTGAAGGAATGGGCACCGCGGGCGTTTGTTATTTCCTTCAAGCTAGAGACAGACACTTCCATCTTACTGGACAAAGCGCGGAAGGCTCTAGACACCTACAGGCACCAGGCAGTGGTGGCCAACGTGTTGGACACCAGGCGGGGTTATGTGGTGGTGGTGACCCCCGACACCCAGGCTGAGCTCATCCTCACGGACGAGGACGTAAGCAAGGAGGTGGAGATCGAAGAGATGATAGTCAGTAACCTGACGGGAGCACACTCTCAGTTCATATCCAAACAGGATGGCTGAAGCCAAATTATTTCAGGAAGCGGAGTCGATGCTAATTAATTTGTCTGTGCCCCATTCGGCATGCATGATTACATTCACATCTTGAATAACTGCTCTCATCAGTTTAATGCCATTATCTGCCTTTGTACACAAACATGTACAGTAATTACCAAGTCTTCCATGATATCCAGTCCTATGTAACTGTATTATGGTATGGTAACAACAAATTACATTTAATAAAAGGTTATCAGAAAGTGTATTGTTTTAACAAAGTGATTCATAGAAATACAATGTGGAATTCAGCTATAAGTCTTTTACAATGAATCCTACGGCTGGCAGTATAATTTACATTTTTGTAAACCAAAAACAACGTTTTTGGTTTGTTACACAAGTTTGATGCTCTTTTTGAGTCCAGCGCGGATTCCTGAATGCTCTCCACTGTATCTGGTCTCCTCGCGTCGAACCTCCCGGACCTAGCAAACAAATAATTATATATATATATATTTTTTGTAAGTATTTCCTGACTGTTGTATATAACAATCTTATTTTACTGTAATCTACATACAGTAATCTGTGGCTGTGTTCAAACTGGTTCACTTGTCCCTTATATAATGCACTATTTAGGGAGGTACCATTATTGTCTGAAATGTGACTACTTATCTGGTTCCCTATATAGTGCACTACTTCATACCCATAATGCACTGTAAAAGTGTACAAATGATGCACATTCATTTCCACACTATATCCCATGATGTATAGCGGTTTTCATCGTCATCAGATTCATCCAATAGAGGGTCCGACGCATACAGGTTCTTCACGCGAATGCAAATCCAACACGCGTCGGCCTGTTTATGTGACCAATACACGCCACGCAGATGGCACATAATTTGTGTCTGAATTCCCCCTATACTTGTTCCCTAAATAGTGTATCATATAGTGTTCACTATATAGGGAATGAGGGAACAAGTGAGCCAAATCGAACACAACTACTTTCAACTACTACAATTACGCAAGAGGGCTGCAAGGCTGAACCAACATGGTGCAGAATGCTTACCTGGCCCTTTCTCTGGATCTTAGCCCGCCTGAACTTCTCTCTGTGCTTGACTCTGGGATTGCGGTAAATCTTCTTTCTCTTGGGCGTCAGCCCCTTGTTCTTGGCCATCTGTGGAAAAAAAGTCACAATGATATTTCTGTTTTCTAATACAATACATTTAATAAATGACACAAACCTGAGTGTGCACCAACTTGTACGAGGTGCAATACATACTCTTGCGCGACTACTAGTGCTTCGATTGGCCACACGCGCGCGGGGACACCCCCAATCCAGCCCCGCCTATTTCCGTGTTCATTCTACGTCAGACCCACCTATTTTTTCCACCAGCCTGACGCAATGACAGCGCAAGTTATTAAGCTGTTGAGAACTCCATTCTCTGCATGCATGGCGATGCGTCTCAGACACAAGAATGCAGTTATTGTATTTAGTGTTAGGCTTATATATTGTACAATTTGAAAGACATTCGTTTGAGAGACATTTAAATAGTTATAGGAATGAACGAATAATAACAAATCAAGCTGTTGAGAACTCCATACTCGTCTCGCAGACAAGAACACAGAGTTATTGTATTTAGTGTTAGGCTTATATCTTGTACAATTTGAGACATTCGTTTGAGTAACAAGTCAATACTGGTATTATAATTATATGAAAGAATGAATAATAATGAACGCAGTTGCGAACTGTACTCTGCGTGTATGGCAATGTGTGTATGGCATATGGTGAACTAAAATCACCACAGTGCGCGTCCATCTAAACCTTCATTAACCTTTCTATTTAGGCATATATAGTTATAGGAACGAACAAATAATAACGAATCAAGTTGTTGAGAACTCCATACTCTGCGTACATGGTAGGGGGGGGGAAGAAAAAAAAAAAAAAGGTATATCGGAATTCTTCGCTTCCGCAAGACGGACCTGTAGAACCCGAACTCCAACGTTAATACCCATACATTAAACCACACAAAAGATAAAATCGCATCAACAATCCTAATATCGTATCGCAATTTTTACAGAATTGCAATATTTACAGAATCGCGATACACATCGTATCGGCACTCAAAAATCATTGTAATATCGTATCATGAGCTACCTGCCGATTCCCGTCCCTAATGCATGGCGATGCGTCTCAAACACAAGAACGCACAGTTATTGTGTGTAGTGTTAGGCCTATATATTGTACAATGTGAGACAGCTAGGTGCTAGGATTCCACTCGCGATCGTAAAATACAATTTACTTGATTTTCAGGGGGGGGAGCGCTGGGTCCCCCTAACATAATGGTAGGGGAAACACTGCAGACAGAATACACAGTTCTATTTCTGATTGGTGCCATCATGACTGATTTCTGGAGAAGCTGGGATTTCATTTTGCTGCTTTTTTCTCTTGTGCTAGTGGGGGCTTGCAGATTTCTTTCCCGCACTAACGGATTCTGGCTGATTTTGTCCTGCGAGTCATTTTCCACACCAGTGGGGTGCCTCTGTAAAGCTGCTGTGGGCAAGATTCTAGAGTTGTAAAAGTTTTGCCATTGAGAAGTGTTGCATTCACAGAAGCGGGGTCAAATCTAAATGGGCTCATACAGAGGCAGGCACAAAGTCAACTCGGAACGGATATTCTCACAGAGCATTTCACTTAATGATAGCTGATGGGTGGCTATACCATTTATAAGAAATTAAAATTGCACTCATAATGGCTCTTAAATCTTACCTACGGCACCTTGTTCCAAAACACGAAAATGCAGCTGTTGCACTGCAATAAAATAAAACACTTCACAGCTCACCTCATATGTGATCCCTCTCTTTGCATCCGTGTTAACCGCTTCTTCGTCTCCATTCTCGTCCATTCTGGGGAGAAAAAAAAGGTATTTATTAGATGCCAATCACCAACACACTTACTGCTGTCTTTGTAATTCAAATCAGAAAATGACTCACTGGTCCTCATTTGGGTCAATGTTCTTTCTCTTCTTCTTTAGCTTCAGCCTCTCCTCAACCTCCTTGTAGAAGCACAAGGCGGCAGCCTCCTCGTCGTCAGAGTCTGAGTCTTCTTCACTAGCTTCTCCCACAGCCTCAACAGGAGCCTAGTGACACATTTAAAAAGCATCCCATTCTCTGACAAACCAGTGAATTAATGAATATAGCCAAAACAAATGTTAAACAAACATACCTTGCCCTTCTTACTGGAGGGCCTCTGGGTGACCTCGTCCCTCAGCTCTCCGGCTAGCAGCCTGCGGAGCTGGGGCACCAGCTTGGCATCTACTGCACCCAGTTTGTTGATGAGCTACGGGAATGAAGCGCACACAAGACGACAATTCGAAAAACATCAGATGTACAGCAGATATACAGAGCTATAGTATACTTTCCAAAATGGTGCACTGGTGCATTTGCAAGGCTGTCCCAGGTGTCCAAAGTGAGCCTATGTTGTATGGTTGGGTTCTCCCATGACATCATCAGATCACTGCTTTAAAACACAAGAGGTCTCTTGGACTAGCGCACTACAGGCACCTTGTTGTTGCCAAAAGTGCAGATTGGGAGCAGAACACACACCATACAACCTAACATAGTTAAATCATAGGCGAACAAAATCACTTACATTTCTGTAGGTGAGCAGCCTCTCTATGACAGGATGGTTGTGAGCTGGGATTCTTTTTGCTTTGAGGACCAGGTAGAAACTGATGTTTGTGCAATAACTACAGAGACGACAACAACCATCAGTAAAGCATCCACATAAGGTGCAAAATCAAATACGTTAAATAAGACTTACTTCAGGTAAAGCTGCCTTTTCATCTGGAGATATTCGGCACCCTTTGAAAAACCAAAAAATATATTAGAGATATTGTGAAAACGTTTCTATAACGAGCATAATACAAATAGGGGGAACTTGGGCTAACCTTGCCTGGAGGTATCCGTCCATCCTTCACCATCTCATTTAGCGGCTGTAGTTCATCCTTCAGTTCAGCCAGCTACACACATCACAATACAGAGTTGGAAATGTCTGCTCGCCCTGCTACCGTATTGTACATGACACCCGTTTGGAAAGCTTTTGCGATTTACCTTTGCCTTGAAATCCTGAATGAGCTTGAGCATCTCTGGCGATTCCTTCTTCAGCAGCTTCAGCTTCTCTTTCTGGGACATCTGATCCAGGTCTTTCACAATTTTCTTGTCCTTTTCTGCACTTTTCTCATCCTTTGCCACAGCAAATTCCTACAATCATGCATGATCATTAAAATATGCTGTAGGTAAGATTTAAGAGCTATTATTAGCTAGAGTAATTTGTTTGAAATGGTGGGGATGTTTTTTGGGTGGTTTAGTTTCAGTTTCTCTCTTCCGCTCTCTCCATTTACAACTCTCAAAACCTACCTACAGCCCCTTTAACAGCATCGTAGGACACACATATAATACATCTTTAAATAAAGAACATGAATACAACAAAGAAAAAGGCCCCTTGTTAAAAGGAGAAATAAAACAGTATATATCCAAGAGAAACATCATTGTCTACCTGAAATAGATTGAGATCATAGTCCTCCTCGCTGAGATTCGCAGCCAGGCGTCTTTGTATGTTCTTAGCTTCTTCTTCCTCCTCTTTGTCCTCTGCTTCCAGTTCTTCTTGTGTTTTCCCTTCTGCAACACAACACGCCAACATTGAGATGCTCCTCCAGTACAAAAGCATATGAACAAAGCGTTATGTCGTAAATCGTGTTCATTTGGGGTAGAGATAAAGATATACTCACTGGCAGCCACATAATCAGAGTCGTAGAAGAGTTTCTTTCTGTTACCCCACGCCATGTCACTAGGGAGATCTAGTAAAAACAGAAAAATTGGTTGTTCTAAAAACACAAAAACTCACTTTGACACGCGAACGTGTAGATTAGAGACGATTATTTTACCATCATATTTCTTTCCCTCTAGGTCACTTTCCATGTCACTCCCCTCTTCTTCTTCCCCATATTCCTCATCTTCCTCAGACTCGGAGTCATCCAGGGCCATCACTTCCTCCTGTATTATTAAATGAATACCTTGTGCTTAATCGCCGACACAAATAAACCAACAGTGTCCAATATGATCGTACCTGTGGAAACAGGTAATACCTGTGTAAATTACCTCATCATCCCCATCCTCAAGGTCACTGTCCATTTGAACACCACTGGCAAGAAGCTTCTGTGGTTAAAACAGAAAAACAAACATCGTAAAACCTGGCAAGACAGTCAATGCTGACTACTATTAGAACAAATACGACACAAACTCACAGCAATCTTTTCATCATGAAACCGGTCAACCTCGTCCCTTGTGAAGTCTGAAGATCCCTGGCAAAAAGATGACAATCGATCATTACTTTGTTATACAGATATAACGGCAAGTGGAGATAGGAAAATGATGTATTCTTAAAGTGGCAATCTCGAAGATTTCCGTTTCATTCTCTTGGGCTATGGTGATAAGCGGTAATTGCAGGTGTGTTCTTGAACAGTGTCACCCGTGTGTGACATCAGTCAGTTGGCAATTGTTTTACTGGTAACGCTAGCATTGTAAATCAGCTCAAATGTATGGTGGTTGAATGGTATTAAAAAGATAATCCTGACAGAGCTCGCAGCGGTATCCAGGTGACTGTAGACATGGTGCAGCATGTAAAGAATAGCATCATCCACACCTACATTCTTCCTATATGCAAATTGATTTGCATATAGGATTTGCAGATATTTGAGGTTTACAAATATCTTCCACTCCTTCTCTCGTCCAGGGAATGGAGAACTGTGTTATGAGCACTGAGCAACAGAGAAATCTTATGTTAGTCATCAAACTGACTGAAGTACTGGTTGGCCGCGTTAACCCTAACCCATTGAGACCACGAGGTCACAAAGAATATTACTATTTCAAAACCCAGTTAAGCATTTCATGCCAATTAAGCCCCTGGTGTTGCTGCTAAATAGCCGACCTTCGACCTTCTGTTTGTACATCTCCTTTCCCTGCCTAATAGTTATTTTCAGTTATTTTGGGGCCACTTTAATTAAATCCCCAATCATCGTTGGTGATGGCAGCTTTTTTCCCCCTGTTAATGGTGGTTTTAACATCCCTAGTAACCCGAGGCTTATTTTTTTGAAAAGCACTTAATTATGGGGAATAACAAGGTCAACACAACAATTCCAATTTACTTTAAATATGTAGCTGGTGACTATCACATATACTGTCCATGTCATTATCATCTTCCAGAAATCAATTAATCAATCAGTGCAACCTTGTAATGTAGTGCACGTTATCAGACAAGAACTGGTCATTGTCAACATGCAGAACTGTTGAAATGGCCAGTCATGTTGCTTTTTTCTGTCACCCTTGTATAGCATCTGTTTACCTGGTCGGGGGCTGGCGTGCCCTTGTAGGCTTGAGGGTCGTCGTCGTCATGTTGCTCTGGCTTCTTCTGTAGTTTGAATCGTTTTACTCTGAATAGTAAAGGGAAGAGGAGGGAGGCAGAGTTGTTCACCTGTTCTCAACAGATCATCACGGCGAATACACAGCAGGATGTATCAGAGTTGCTACAGTTTCCATGAACACAGAAAAGACAGTTGTGGAAAACGGTTGCCCAGATAATGACATCGCAGTATATCGATGTTTTGTCTCGGACGCTGCGTGTAAAGCAAAATAAAACCACCGTCAACAGTGCGGTATAAGGTCACTATAGGATTTCATAGCGCTGACCTTATTTGTCGAACCATGGTGCAATCTTGAGTGTGTAGACGTTAAACGTCTTTCAAAATGGGTAAACTCGACCTAAAACGCTACTATTTTCATTTGTTGTTGAGATGGACCGCTGTCGTCCAGAGCCTGAACACGTTCGGGTTCGAGTGTTCCATGTGCTTCCGGTATTTCTTCTTGTGCTTCCGGTG
>OMKN01022614.1:3057-14241 GCA_900302345.1 Melanonus zugmayeri
GTGCGCCGCTTGTTGTGTGTATAGTTGTGTTTGTGTGTCTGTGTGTGGCGCACATCAATGTAAAAGCGCTCCGTGGCTCCTATAATGTGCCACACTCCACTCTAAAGACTTAATTAGCTGTAATTCACGTTATTAATAATGCCCCTCATTTATTTAACGCCCATGCGCCGACGTCCCTTTTCCCTTAATATACGGCTGCGTCTTCCAGACCTGTCTCTCATCTCGTCTTTACATGCCTGCCCCACACACGCATGCATACAAAGTACGTGTTCATCTAGGGTATGTAAGAAATGTGTGTGTGTGTGTTCTGAGTCTGTGTGTACACATATTAATAATGCATGTGTGTGTACATGCAAGGCTGTGTTTAATAGTGTAGGTGATTCTGTGTAACAGTGTGTGTGTGTGTGTGTGTGTGTGTGTGACTTATTGATGTATGTGTGTGGGTCATTAACCCCCACACACACCCACACACCCACACACATCCATCCATAAGTCACCTTGTTATGTCTGGTCACAGCTGATGCTACCGCTGTTTGTCTGATCTGTCACCGCTGCATTATATCACCAATGTAGGTCAACCTGCATCTCCGGATGTGTGTGTGTGTGTGTGTGTGTGTGTGTGCGTGCACGCGTGCACGTGCTCGATAGTTTGTGCGTGTTTACAAGGGCCGGTGGTTAGGTGTGTCATAGCTTGTGTACGTGTGTTGTTTTTTTGTGTGTTAGGTATTGCAGGGTGTGTATGTGTGTGTGTATGTGTGTGTGTGTGTGTGTGAGCACTGAGAGCACTTCCTCATGTGAGCAACCTGTCCAAATTGTCTTGCTGAATGACGTAAGACCTGCATCCAAAACAGCTGGACACCGTTGAACCCTCTCTCAGACCTTTTCAAGTGTGCAGTCCTGACCCAGAAATCAAAAGCCCCTCACCAGGAACCACTGACCTGAGACCAATGTGGAAATATATGTTTGCGTGTCAATACAATAATTTAAATCATGGAACTGTACAATTTGCTATTTTACTGTTATTTTACTTTTCTATTTTTGTTTAGCGAAAGAGCAGCATTCACTTGAATCGCATTGAGTTCGATTTTTCACGGCTTTAGTCTGCAAATTGTGTGCCGTTTATTCGTTAAGTGTCTGAAAATGACCTTCAGGCCCAACTTCCCATTTCCTTCTTAACTGAATATCATATAATCTCATTTTCTATAATCTCAAGACAATTTGCTTATTCTTATCACATGCAGAAATGACATTTTCCAAATTTAAATCTTATGATTTTGAAAAAAAAACATGAGTACCCAATGTGTTGACCTCCGAAGAAACGTTGAATGTGAACGTTAATAAGCATATGCGGACATTGGGGATCGAACCCAGTACCTTTTGGCTGGGGAACACCCTAGCCACTGCACTAGTTAGTCATTTAGCTCGACACACTGGTCAATGTTTGTACAAACCAGTTTATTGTAGAGTTGGCAAGATGTTACAGCCAGAGGTGTTCAATGTCCGAGCTCTCTCTCTCTCTCTCTCTCTCTCTCTCTCCCTTTCTCGCGTGGTGACGGCTGGTTTATCCTGTGCGCCTTGATTACCCCAAAGCCCCCCAGGCTCAGCCTCGCCCCGCCCCAGAGTCTAATCAGTCCGACTCCACCATCAGATATACAGTCATTAAGGAGCAGGTAGGGATTAGGCATCCATCGCTCAGGGATGCGTATGTTTGATGTAAGCCATACTTAGAAGGCTATTGGTAAGAAGGGGGAAGTTTCATCACAACAGAAGGGGGCGGAGATTGTTGAAACGGGGGGGAACTATTTTCGCTTTTATTGCTAATCCAATACGCAGCGGTAGTGTCCCTGCAGGGCCGACGTAGTAAGCGTTTAACCCAGTGCCAGCTCCCTTTGAATTCAACACAGGAATCCTAACCCACTGTCCTACTTTTGACAAGTGTGATGGATGTTGTTGATGGAAAGAAAGAACAAAATAATAATGTAATGATGCCAATCTCAGAGGCCGACGCCCGTGTGGGCATTGTTGCGTTTGCCGTGACATCAGTGGGATATGAGTTGGTTGGGTAACCTGTCTTTCCCAGAGGTAAAAATAAAAAGAAACCTCTACTGATGTGAAGACACAGCAGAATGGCACAAGCAGACAATGGACGAGTGACAAGAAAACGCTTCGGTTTGGCAAACTTTGTGAATGAAACTTCACAACTACCAGGTCAGTGACGCTAAGCGTATGCGATGCCCGAAGGCGGTGGTCTGGTAATTGCAGTTGCCAAGCAACCGGTGTGGAATTAAAACACCTGTTGACCCCGGTGGCTGTCTTCTTTGTACACATTGACTTAATGTTTTACCTAATTGGTATTGCTTAATGACCTGAGGAATCCAAGAGGTAGGTGTGTGTGTGTGTGTGTGTGTCTGTGTGTGTGTGTGTGTTTGATGCTCTGCCTTCTCCAAGTGTTGTCATCCTTGAGCAGCAAATGATGCCTTTACTGTCTGGTGAATCTATTCATCTTGATTGTTTTGGGCTAATTTACACCCTCTCACTCTCACTCTCACTTCATCATTCATTACTCAAATTGTATCCCTTGTTTTCTTGTTTCTTTTCCCTCCTTTCTCCTTAAAAAAAATCCCACTTTTCACCCCTCATCTTTTTTCTTCTTTTTTCCACTGATCATAAACGATGAAGTTGCCTTTAGTTGCCATGATAATAACATGATATTAAATACATGATAATGAGCAATTCATTGATGTTAAAGGCTGAAAATGGATGAGTGTCCAATGGGCCGTCCCAAGGTACCCCATAGGTGCGCATTGCTGTGCGCAGTTGTACATTTAAATGTAAGATCTGCTTTTGAATGTCTTGGGATGCGCGGAGACCCACCGCCCCAGAAATATCAGAGTGTGTGACACCACTGTCACACACATACTTCACTGGGGCAATGACATCGGACGTCCTCCCAGCTGGAGACCATAGGGACGGCACATTTATTTGTAAGTTGCCAAACAGAAATCAATTCAGTAATGATGGAGCCAGATTTAGTTTTAGAATATTTAAGAGAAATGTTGGACTAGATGAGATCTTGTAGTCCGTGAAGGAGGGCGGTGTTTTGCTCTGTAGGGCGCCAGCATGCAGAGGGACTCAACCATCGGATGTGCCTTCCCCACATCTAGCAAGAGAATAGCATTTGATTTGTTTCAGCCGTATCTGAAGTTCCCATAACATGGAGAACGCCCCCCTTTTTAAGCGTTTTTGTCTCAGCGCCCCCCCTCCATCCCGCGAAACCCTATCTTAAAGGGATACGCCGACATATCTGTAAGTTGGCGTTTGCCTGTCTCACCCAGATTTAGACGAGTTGTTTAATTCCACATTCATCATTGAGCCTCCAGACGGGGGGGGTTCGCTGGGATAGCGTTTGCTTTCCGTCCGCCGCTTCCATTGACTTCCTCAAACACACAGATAATTGGTTACCCTCCGCCTAGCCAGAAGCAGCCGATAATATAATATAATTGTGCATCACAGGTAGTCTAATAATCAAAGCGCCAAAAATAGTGCCGAATTATTTGTGTTTGCACGACAATCGTGTATTGTTACTGGCGCTCGTTTTTAATAAGCGACTATTCAGCATTGGAAAGTAATTAAAAGTGTTTCCCTCACATGAACAGGAGCTAGGCTACTGTCCAACTCTGCAAGTCAATGGAAGCAGCCAATGGAAAGCAAACGCTATCCCAGTGAACTTCCCTTCTGGAGGCTCAATGATGATCTGAAAACATGATAATAAGTAATGAATGGGTTAATGATTGAATGATGGAGTTGTCTCCTCTGTGTGTGTGTGTGTGTGTGTGTGTGTGTGTGTGCGCGCAGCATGGCGGTGGTGATGAAGGCCCAGGCCCGCTGGGAGGTGCTGAACAGGGTGGAGGTGTTCTACGCTGGGATTGGCCTCATGGTGGCCGGCACCCTCCTGGTCGTCACCAGCTTCCTCACCCTTGGGTTCACCGGCACCTTCCTAGGTGGGTCTTGCACACACACACACACACACACACACAGACCCACACACATACAGATACACACACACACACACAGACCCACACAGACACACAGACGCACACACATACAGACCCACACACACAGACACACACAGACATACAGATACACACACAGACCCACAGACACAGACGCACACACATACAGATACACACACACAGACACACACACACATACAGACCCACACACAGACACACACACATACAGATACACACACACACACACACACACACGTATATATCCACCAGTGGAGAGGACAGGAGGCATCTTTTTTTTGTATACGGAGCATTTATTCATCCAATAAATAATGTTTTGAAGAAGTAGTCAAACTTCTTGATGATCCCACAATGTATTCTGTAAAAGACCACGAAGAACACACACACACATACACACACGTTGTACAAGACATACAAGTCATGGTGATCATACCATCTAGTAATGATGCCATCTAGCATTTGAACAGCATGCACTAATTTGAGAAAAAAATTTATGATGATCTGCAGATGAGCGCTGCATAAATCTCCTCCACAAGGATGTGAGACAGATGACGTGAAGCTGGATGGAGCTTGGTTTAATCCTGTTTTAATTCCACGTTTTGTGGGTACAGCAAAAAATGAAATGGGGTTCGGCACTAGTACGTCATTCACCGCATCATTTTCTGATCCGAGTTGCATTACTATGAGCTTTTCCAGCATCTATCCAGCACACCGCCACCAAAGTCTATTTCCAAAAACAATCCAACATCGTCTATCCCGACACGGGCGTGGCGTGTAGGCTACGCCTCGCTCGACCGACTCCAATTTGAAAATACGAGGCAATTTTGTTAAAAACTATAACATTTGTTAAAACTAGACTACAATTTGTAAAACTATGGAAACTTTGGAAATGAGCATTGGAGCAATGCGATGTCGATATTGTATTCCGGGTGTTGATTGGTTAGGGAGGACGTCAGGAGCATCCCGTCCTCCTCTGCCCCACCACCACCTTCCCCCTCCCTCCTGCCCTGCAGGTGTCGCTGTTGAAGCATTTGAATCAGAATTTAATTTTCCATTTTTTGTATAAATGATAAATGATTTGGTAATGGTTTATTTCAACCAATTACTCTTATATTTTGATCTCCCTCTTGCCTCTCAAAAATAGAGGAGAAGCAACCCCCTCTACCCCTATGGACCAGCCTCCTCTGATATCCCCATATTGTACACACACACACACACACACACACACTTACAGACACTTGCACCCCTACAGACACACACACACACACACACCCCTACGGACACACATTTATGTATGCATGTGTGTTAAGTGCAATTGTATTTGCGTCCGTACGCACATGAAGGACCACTTGACGGTTTAATGTTCTGTTGTTTGTCGAAGATGTTTGTTCGTCCGTGTTTTTGGGTCAAGAGTCTACAGGTGTTTGTTGCTGTGGTTGTTGATTAAGGTTTCTAGGCTTTCCTGCCCCCTCACCCTTTTCTAAATGTGTGTCTGCAAAATAACCTTTATTTAGACTCTCCTCGCTGAGCTAATTCTGTTATTGTGACTTGTTGACGCAAGTAAATATCAACCAACACAAATAAAGATCTGCCTGCAATCTAATTACATGGAGTGTTAACCTTTAGTCTGAATCCGGGGTGTGTGGTGTGTGTGTGTGTGTTTTCCACAGGTGTATAGTATAGATAATGTACATTATTAATCATGCACTAGTCAAAGCCTGGATGAGAGATTTATTTTCAGGTCAGACAGATGTAGTTGTGGGTCACAGAGCTCCAGACTGTGTGTTCATGGTGACATTCCCACCACCAATAAATGCCAGTCATAGTTCATTAAGCACACACACAAATACCATATTAGTCAGTGCTGTAGCCAGGATTTAGAAGTGAGTGAGGTACATTTTGTTTTTACTGCATTTATGGATGACACAGTATTGGCTGCTATACACACGTACATTTAATATCATTATAATTCTATATGCGTTATAGAATGTATTATTATTCATATTTAGCGTTTTATAAAAACTTAAATAACCTGAGTACTTTTTATTTTCCATGTTGTGACTGTAATATTCGTTTTTAAAATGCACATTTGCGGACATGCACTTTTAAAGCCAAATCATGTATCTTTTACATAAGATAAATGATTTGGCTTTAAAAGTGCATGTCCGCAAATGTGCAAAAGTTTGATTAACATTTACAGATTACAGTTTCCTTTGAGCAAAACAACTCTCAGCTTGACTACTCTCTGACAACCAGTCCAAACATATCAAAAATGCATATATGATGTAAAAGTTAAAAAACATTTAAAAGTGTCCACTGTACTGATGCATGTGTCGGCACAGATAGCTGTGTGTGTGTGTGTGTGTGTGTGTCTGCAGTTTGAAATATAAAGTAGTATAAAACTCTCTCCAGCACAGATGGATGCTACAGTAGCGTTTTGCATGGATGACGAGGATCTTCCTCTTCATCACAGTGTTTCCCGTACATTGATTTATTTGTGGCGCCCTGCCACAATAACAACATTGACCGCCACGTATTGATTTTCTATTTTTTCTCTATTTAAGTTGTCAAAAGCCTTCGCTGTTGCGCAGTCATGCACTGTTGATGAGGCTTTATAAAATAGGTTTGTTTGCCAACGTTTAGTCCCCATGCGTTGACAAGTTTTACAGTAATGGCCGCCTGCCAACAACGTGCCGGCATAAAAACTGAAAGTTAAATAGATATAGAAGCATAGTGCTGCTGTGGTGGTAGAATCACGCATCTCAATAGCAGCTTATGCAGTTTGAATGTAATTTTCTTTTTAAGATATTGAGATAGAAAGATATTGGATGATCCCGTGTGTCCAGCGGTGTCTCCCCGCCCAGGAGACGGCGCTTCCAAGCGAAACCGTCGGGCAGCAGCGCTCCTCTCTATAGAGCCGTCGTTTGTTCTGCCCAAAACTAAAAGGCAATTCAACTGGATGTGTCACAAAATGTCCCCAATGGATATAACTTTAAAATCACTGCGTAGAAGTGTATCCTGCTAGTTCTACAACAGGTAAAAGCAGGTCAAAAACTGTGTGACCCGCCGAGCTCTGGTGTGGGTGTAACGCTCATGGACTGTATGAATACAGATTAAAACTGACTTTTGATGCATGTAAATTAGTGGAAACTATAGCAGACATTTTAAATGATAAAAGCACCTTTTGGACCGTGTATTCGATTATAATTTTTTCTAGGCTATATCTTGCATCCCTACTCTGCACACGTTTGTCCAAAACGGATGCATTCAAGTTAACTCTGATAAGTTATATTCCTATATATTAATATCTGAAATTCCACTTTCCCTGATGTGTCCAAATATTCTCTTTGTTTTGTTGGGTGTTGGGTGCGTAGGCCGTAAATCTACATACCTGCCTACTGTTGACAGACTTGACTAACTGTGAATATATCTTTTGTTTTAACATACTTGGTTTAACTCAGCTTGCAAAAGTTTGTATTGTTTATGGGCATTTCTGTCTAAGGGCATGACTATTATGTCATCATTATCTTATGCCCTTATTGGATTAGCCGACATGTATTTAAGAGGACATCATCAAGTTTTACGGCAGGCATTCAAAGCTTCATTCGAAACCTCCAATAGACGCTTTGAATGCAAAAAAACCACTCAGAACCCAATTGTAAGACAGAATAATAATTTGAATTTTGCGGTGACGCAGGTGCAACTCAAACCTTTTGCACGGCTTTGGAGCTCGGCGTCTAATCTAATGGTCCGTTTCCAACGGACCATTCATCCTAAAAAACACATTTGTTTATATAATGCCTTTTTTATTCTGCTTAACGGAGTTGAAGCGACCAAGCATACATAATGAAGGCGTTTATATAACTTAGCATTAACAGTTACACGGCAAAAGGAGGCCAGCAGCTACACATAGGTAATTCAGGTCACGTCTTCCTCATAGTGTGTGTGTGTGTGTGCATTTGTTTATGTTTGCACACGAGTACTTGTGTGCAGGTGAGGTGCATGTTATGTGCATGCATACAGTATGTGCGTACATGTGTATGTATGCCTATATGTCATTATTGTGTGTTTATACAGTGAAGTACTGTGTGTGTGTGTGTGTGTGGGTGTGTGTGTTAAGGTGCTCAGTTACGTGGCCATGCGCGTTGCATGTACTCAAATTTCAGCAAACCGTGCCCTACTTGTTTGCAGGATAACTCGCCGTTGCTGTTTTACCTGAACTTTTACCTTAACTCAATGGAAATGGAAAATGGAAAATGGGTGCGATTCTGACCTCAATTCTTTCTTTTACATACTGCTTACACATATATTTATGTATGTGTGTGTGTGTGTCTGTATGTGTATGCCACTGTGTGTGTGTCTGTCTGTCTGTCTGTCTGTATGTATGTATGTGTATGCCGCTGTGTCTGTGTGTGTGTGTGTGTGCATGTTGGGTCTGTGTCCATGTGTGTCTTCCAGGTGACTACTTCGGTATTCTGATGGATGAGCAGGTCACCAGCTTCCCCTTCAGCCTGACCGAGAACCCCATGTACTGGGGCAGCACCGCCAACTACCTGGGCCTGGCTCTCATGTAAGCCATGACAGTCTCTCTTAGGAAATTGCATTTGTCGAATGATGTTCTTATTGCCACTGTGTACGCATAAGCGCTGACTAAGGCACTGATTGGGTCAGGGCAGCCTGATCCTTCCTACACGATACCCACACTTAAATGCTTGTATGTGTTCAAGATTCAAATCACAATGTAGTTTTCAAGTCCTTTGTCCCAAAGAGACCACAGAGTCAAGAAACTCTGGGGCTCACGCAGGATTCCCCCACAGCCAGCGCGGCCCTTCTTAGGATTCCTTCTCATTTCACTTGACACACATGCCAAGTGAAATCATTACCTGTTCTCCAGGTTATACAATACCTTATTGATCAACTCCTCATGAACAGCGGGGGGTTGGAGACAGTCTGGCAGGGAGGGGGAGAGAACAGGATGAAGGTTGTTCCAGGATTTAATACGTTCTTCTTCAGTAGCCATAGTCTACTGTACAACCCCCCCAAAAAACTGAATGCGTCATTGGGACGAATTAATTGAGCCAAAATAACTTAAAGGAAATGAAAAAAATCTTTTTAACCGTTTAGGTCACTTTGGGCCCCTATCTAACAATATATGCCCCAAAAAATACAAAAATCCTATTTCCTCATTGTTATATCAAAACCCCATCAGATTTTCTTCTTGCAAAACAAAATATGACGAATGCCTACTGTGCACAGCGGCCTGCTAGTCCTGCGCTGACGGTCCTCCCCATTTCAACCAATCAGCGTGTAGAGACACAGGCAGTGCCACTCCATCGCTATGACACGCCCACTTTTCAACGACCGAATCAAATTCCTCCCAACGTTACGCCCTGCCCCGCCTAATATATAACAACACGTGTAGGACTACTCTTTGCAGGCTGGTTATTGCATCCTATAACCGAGATCAATGATACGGAGCGTCTATGGTTAAGTGGAGCCTACCACTATGGTTAAGTGGAGGAATTACATTAAATGCAGTGTTTAGGGCGGATATCGGCCAATCATGATGTGGCTGATCGATCGTGGCACCTCTACCTGCGACCTTAGATTTTCCAATTGAGTGTTGATTAAAACATGTTTCTGGGCTTATTCTACGTTGAGTGGCGGTGTGCGCGTTGGGCTTATTGCGATGTGTACCTCGTCTAATAAATGTATTTCTGCCATTATGTGAAGCATATGTCTGTGTAGGGAATGTCATATATGCAATGTTTGAATAATTGTGATATTACTGTATCTTACATTAAGTATTACACACTTTAACCAGCATGCAGTTGATGCCTCAAATATTGTCACCTCCCTGCAGGTGTATGCTTGCAGGGAGGTGCAAGCATACACCTGCAGGGAGGTGCAGGTGCAGGTGTATGCTTGTTAAAGCCTAAACATTGAGGCTTTTACAATATTATAGTGATTAGTGACTATAATATTGTGACTATAATCAGTGATTATAGTGATTCAATCTAAAACATTGAATCACTATAAGTCACTTTGGATAAAGAACATCGGCAAAAATGATTGAACCTGCACTATGTGAGTAGTGAGAGTAAACTGCAGTAGAAATGTTACGTAGTGCAGGTTTAAATAGTAAGCAAGAAGTTATCGCCACTGAACTCAAAGCCTCGGTCAAAGCCGCTTGAGTGGCTCTCGTGCCCTGAAACCCTACTAATGACAGATAATTGCAAAGTGCATTCAGTCAACCTCCCATAACCACACAGCCCTTCCTCACAAATACAACCGGCGGCTAATTCACAGGAACACACCCCTCTCTCCATAGGCGCGGTCACTATACACTTCACCCTGCTTCAGCGCTATAGACGCCGCTCACAAACAGACAGGTTGTGTGTGTGTCTGTCTGTGAGTGGCTGTAAGTGGGTAAAAGCAAAGCAATTGCCGTCCAATCAAAGGCTTGTTTGTATCTGTCAATACATTATTCACATGATTACTCGGAGCCGCACAAATTAAGCTGTCTTAAAGGTGCTGTAGGTAAGATTAAAGTGTTATTATTTGAGTAATTTGTTGGAAATGCCGTAGCCATCCGTCAGCTATTAGTGAGGAAAATGCGCTGCTACGTTTTTTGGTTGTTTAGTCACAAAATCTCACACACACTTTTCACTTTTTGTCACTTTTCACCCTGCTGAATAACACGCTTAATAGCGTGAACCCGCAAATAGCTGACGAATGTCATCGCTCAGTCGTTTATCACCGCGCTCCTCAATTAGGTGAAAAGAAAAACCTGTTTTACTTGTGTGTGAGAGTCTCCATGGCAACTGTGACTGCACACCGTGCGTAGTTGCTAGTTAAATGTTACGGGTCAGAAATGTTTTTGCTTCAGCGACTGCTGAAGCCGCAGCCCTTCTGGCCCCCCGGTACCTGTCGGCTGCTTCAGGAGACCCCCGAGCTAGCCAAGCCCGGAAGGCCTCCTTCTTCAGCTTGACGGCCTCCCTCACCGCCGGTGTCCACCACCGGGTCCTAGGGTTGCCGCCGCGACAGGCACCGATGGCCTTCTGGCCACAGCTCCTGGCAGCCGCCTCTACATTGGGAGGTGGTCTAGGCCGCATATGGCCACGTTCTTTTAGCAGTGTGTAAATAAAGGAAA
>OMKN01022616.1:0-11645 GCA_900302345.1 Melanonus zugmayeri
AGCACGCCAGGACGGGCCTTCTGACAGGAAGTCTGTGTCACATTCTGTCATCCATCCATGCAGAGAGCGAGAGAGAGCGAGAGAGAGGGAGAGAGAGAGAGAGCGAGAGAGAGAGAGAGAGAGAAAGAGAGAGAGAGAGAGAGAGAGAGAGAGAGAGAAAGAGAAGAAGAGAGAGATAGAGAGAGAGAGAGAAGAGAGAGAGAATAGAGAGAGATAAGGAGAGAGAGGGAGAAAGAGGTATAGAGACAGCTAAGGGGAGAGAGAGAGAGAGAGAGAGACAGCTAAGGCGAGAGAGAGAGAGGTTTAAAGACAGCTAAGAAGAGAGAAAAAGCAAGAGAGAGAGAGAAGGATAGGTAGAAGGGCAGGGAGACGGGGTGAGGGTGATAGGAATAGATTATGAACAGAGGCAGGAGACCTACTGTGCAATAGGGGAATTGTGAAGGGAGTCTTTTTATTCAGCGCTCGAGGCAAACGATATCTCCACGGAGAAGGAGTCAGTGGCTCCAATGAACACTCCATAACAAAGCTCTCAGCTCAGAATCAATGCTGCACCACAGGACCCCCAGGCAGCCCGGAGTGGTGAACAGCGCTAGGAAAAAGTTTGGTGAAACACTGGAAAAGCATGAAAGAATCCGGAAAAAAAGGATTTTGTGTCAAGTTTCCATACGCGCATTTCATCGTGTCATTGTTTCTTCAAAACAATCATGTTTTTTGTGGGTTTTTTTGCACGAAGCAATCGAGTACTCTAAAAATGAAAACAGCCGATACCACCTTCTGTGTGCAGGCCTAATTCTGACAGCATGCAATTAGTGGGTGGAGGGCAGGAAGGAGCTGGCTGTCAGTCACTTTCACTCTTCCCCAAAGTCTCTGCTACTGTGCTAGGGTGTGCTGTGTGCTTAAGCCTGTCTGGCTTAAAGGGACCTTCCACCGATTTCCGATATTTGAAGTCTCTACAAAAGCTGTCTAACAAAAGCAGACAAATGAAAAAACTGCTTATAAATGCGTTCTGCGGATCAAAATACGGCAATTTTCATTCCCCAGAATGTCCCGGCAAATGGATTTTTCCCGGGACTTCTGGGTTTTGTGCTTTCTCAGTGCCCTTCCCTCCTGGCAAAATCACCCTGGCCAATCGGCTTGGAGTTTGGCTCTGTGAGATTCAGTTGCCTTGTTGTTGTTAGCATGAAGAGCTGCACAAGATTTGACAATGGCTGCTAGCAATGAATACTAATCTATGGATCAAGTGAGGACTATAACTTCAGCCAAGTCTTACTGAGTGGAAGGAATGTCGGATATTTATTTGAGCCAGAATACACTGAAGAGGAAATCTTACAGTGGAGACGGCAGTAGGCAAATGTGCAACAGCCTGTTCAGAGTCCTGCCGTTTAGCATCTCTCATTCAAGTATCACTAATAGTTTTATGGCTATGTTTATAAATGCAGTATTACCATTACTAAACCACCATTGTTAGTTAGTGCTTTAGCATCTCATTCAATGAATAAAGTAGCAGTGTACATGCAGCATGGAGGTTTGCAAATAGGTTTATGGCGATGTTTATTTTATGCAGTATTGCCATTACTAAACTACAATTGTCAGACATTACTCGTGTAGTATTAGTGAAACCAAACCACAGCAGGCTCACAGAGATTGCGGTCTGGTCTTACAACGTCTGTAGCAGCCGAAGACGGTACAGACCGGTCCATGATACAATACAAACCCACCGGCTGATGTGGAAGCGGGACCTGGCACAATCTCCGTTATCAACTGTTAGACCATGGATATATTAAAATTATAACAATGAGATGGCATGATGTTATCCACATAGTCCACAGGTCGAGAAATATAAAATATGAAACTCTAAACAAAAGTAGCCGAGCTTATATCTGCCTCTCGGAACGCTCTCTCACCCGGATACAAACAAGTTCCCGTAATGTCGGCTCGACTCACGCTTGCCGTGCAATGCACCGTGGACGTTATAGTAAATTGACAATATTATACAACTCACATCTGTAGTTCTGAGCATTCTGAGCGTTTTTGTTTGGTTTTTGGTACCAACATTAGTTTGCTCAGCAGTTTCACAAACATGTGACATCGAAGTTTATATTACACGGAATAACCTTGCAAGTACTACTGTGCTTTTCTTGGAATTCTTTTTATCTTCTATTGTCATATTTTATAGTCATGATTTATATTGTCTAGTGTATAATAAATACAATAAGTAACTAAGGATTAAGTATCTTAAATCATCAATGATTTCCTTCATTTTCCCCAGAGACAAGAAGACACAAAATAGCTCAACAGCTTAAGGTTCGACGTGTGCTGTAGGCCTAGTCTTGATTCATTTGGTTCGACTGCCAGAGTAAAACACAGACTAGACAGGAGAATGGTAACAATCTCTTCCATTCTGTACATGTTTTCTGTCCCAAGTATTCAGAGGCTGGCTTGTCTATAGGCTAACTCTCCCTCTGTAACCTACTGCTTCATGTTCCTGCTTCGCTGCTCTTAGGCCCATTTCGCAAGGTCAATCCATGTAATTTGGTTGGTAATTACAGCAAACCCCTGACCTTTTGACCTCTCTAGTCACAAAAAAGGCAAACCATCATTCTTCCTTCCTTCTGTTCTTCCGGCTCAAATGAAAAAATGCAAAACCAGACATGTGTTCCAATGAACATACGAATGTTCGTGCTCTCCTCCCATTAAACTGAACATGATACGACCATTTGCCGATCACCTGCGGACAAAACAGGGTTTAAAACAGTGCCAGACCGGAGAGGCCTTGTACAGCAATAAAACATGCGGCCGAAACCCAGATGTGTTCGCTGGTGCTTCCCTTCTTTAAGTATGCAAGCAAGACCCTGTTTGGCAGAACTGTCAATAAGGAGCGGGAGTCAAATAAAGCAACCAGGTAGATGACATCTGCCAAAGGGTTAGGTGAGTTGATCATGCAGGACGGCTCAAGTTCCTCACCAGGGATATCATAATTGTAAATCTGAGGATTAACAATCGCAGTGTTTCACAGATCTGAGTGATCTGTCTGTATGGCTATGTGTCTCCTGTAAAATGTCTCCGTTTGCCCTTTTGAGATAAGTCTCAAATCCGTCAGACAAAGACTTGAAATGTCCCTCCCCCTCGCTCCTTATCTCCATTCCCTATGACTTTTCTCATAAGACCTATATCCTCTAAAAGTAGACTTTGATGAATGTTTGTTATCTGAAATACATTTATTTACTCTGCGTCATGCTAAGGCGATCCCACTTTTTCTTGTTTGTAGTGTATTCGTTTTTGCATTTCAAGAACAGCTATTTCTGCTTTTCTACATCATATCCACATATCAGTTGTTGTTGGCTTTGGATGTATTAAAAATAGCATCAACATTTGAAGGATCAGTATAGCAAAACCAGACCAAGAATAAAACAACATTTAGTTGGTATGACATAGGCAGACATTTTGTCTCCATCTGTCTGTCTCCATCCACCCACCTACCTACAGCCATATCATTGGCTACAACACAACTGTGGGTCACTCAAATCAGAGACCAACCCACAGACTTTTAATGGCGTATTTTGGCCATCCAAGTGGGTGGAGTGTTCATGAGGTTTGTGTTTTGTTGCTAGGTAAATATATAATTTCATCAATCTCTATGTAGGATCATACCATTGTAAAATGGTCTCCAAGATTCTCTGTGCCTGAGGATATGAATGATGGAAGGATTAGCTGCTATTAAACAGGTGTTGTAGCCTGTTCCAACACTAACTGAACTACAAGTCACACAAGTGACAACAAATATTCAGTCAAACATATAAGAAAAATATATCTGAATCCCTGAAACCTGAATCACTTTTCAATAATATTTTTGACTTGACTCTTGGAAACCTTTGACAAACCTATCCAAACAAAATTGTTCTTTCTCCGGGAGGCAGAGAATTACGGAAAACGTTAGGAAAGGCCAGTAACCACCCTGAGCCCGGGGAAAAAACTGGCTGCACGTCAAGCGTCATGGTTATTTTTGACATCAGTGGAATCCGCACTGGTTTACAAGAAGGTATGATTTAGCAAGCTCCTGTCGCGCTGAATCTGCTTGCAGAGAACCACAACGTTGGTCTGAAAGGTCTGGTGGCCCACCTACTGTATAGTGATGTTTTACCGGTGATTTCAATAAACACAAGACACTAAATTATTATATTTCACTGAAAGGGTAGGAGACTTTTAGCTTATGGAGTTTGGAGACTAGAAAGCAGATCGTGTGATGTGATGTAATATATAATTTTAAATGAAGGTTAGGTCGTAAGAAACAAAGTGGCATTTGTGTTTTTCTTGCGTTGCGTCCAGGTTAATATGGATAAGTCAATTAAAATGCTGTTTAAAAAAAAGATCCTCCAAAGTAATAGAGTTTTGATTCACACAGAGCAAGCCTGCTCCAGTCTTCCAACTGAAAGACTAATTGCGTAATAACAGCCAATTAGTCACTGTAGGAGTGGTGACAGTTGTTTTGTTCATGCGCTAGACTAAATTCTGGGTTATTAGAACGCGAGCTGGGTGGCCTAGATGAGATCTAATTGGTCGCAGAATGTTTTGAAGGTTTAAACCGAAACTCTCCAGTTTTCCGACAAGCTCCCCCATGCAAGGCTGCGAACCTCTCCATTATGCAAAATAAAACCCACGCCTACAACAAGGTGTGGTACACTTGTCTGAGGAATACGTGCTCATAACAATCTTGACATTTAAAAAAAGAAATAACAGGCCTGCTTAGTTTAGTCAATGAGAAATGACAATAGCTGTGAACAACGCTGGTATATTAACCAATATACTTTCTACAGTTGGTGTCTGAATTGCTTTTTATTGCTGTTGCTAGTTTATCCTCCACCATCCCTATAACCACAACAGTAGTTATAGGGGTTTCTATGTATCTCTAAGTAGTTGAACTTCAGTTCAATCACACATTATGTATGACAGCATAAAATGTTAAGATAGGTTGTCTGCTAACATGTCTGCTGAGAACCAATCACCTGTCAATCATAATACTTTCTCAGAGAAAACTATCAGGCTGAAGAACTATAACTGTAACACAGAGACACGCACACAGACGTGCATACATGCATGCCACACACACACACACACACACACACACACACACACAGTTGTACGCACACCCGTGTGTGTGTGTGTGCATGTGTGTGTGTGTGTGTGTGGGGCATGGAATTTGTTCCCTAGCTTTTTTTTTATTGAGCATCTCTCCAGAACCTGACCATGCTCGTCTTTGAGGTGGTTTTGGATCGGCGAGAGAGGACGGCTCTTTTTAAAACATTTATAAGATCCTCCAGCTCCAAGAGGGCTCCACCTAATCCAGGCGCTCGAGGAAACCAACTCCCCCTCGAAACTCCAAAAAGAGGGAGAAAAACCAAACAAACTGCACATGAAGTTCTTTTTTTCAAACGCACTACTGTAAAAGGAGCCTTTGTGTGCGCAATAATCCATCCTAACCGACACTCGACTTAGTATGGGCGGGAAAAGGACCGAATGGAAAGACCGACGTAAGGAAGGAGCACACCATGTACTCAGGGAGGACGAGGGAACTTTCAACTCAGCATTCAAAGATGTACGTTTTTGTTGGGAAATTATCCTTCTTTGGGATGTCTCGCCACTGTTAAAGGCCCCAGAAGCTCTGGGTCTGGAGTCTGGGGCGTTGGCTAGTCATCGCTCTCACTACAACAAACATTTGCAGGATAATAATGACACCTTTTTTATTTTTAACTGCCTTGCTCATTCGGCGAGGTAGCTGCCAACTGGCATTGTCATGTTCAATAAGATGCATTTGATCATAACATGTCTAAGTGGTAGGTTTAGGTTTTGAGCCTCAAACTGTCTAGCATTAGCAAATTCTGTCTAGTATTTCATTCCACTAACTGAATCAAATGAATTGAACACAAAGTGATTTTTAGTGCCAAACACTAACTAAATAAGGACTAAATGCACACAGTTCCAAATGGTATATCTGAAAATCTTTAGTTCTGTGTTTAATCTTGAGCATAAATCACATGTTTGTGTATGAACGCTCAATTGTACTTCTCAGCGATCATCCTCATAAGACACCAGTCGACTACATGTATTTCAAACAAAAAGCCGGAGCCAACAACGCAACATCTGCACTCTGTTCACGACGCAATGAGAAGCTGCCTGTATAGTAAAAAATACAATTTTACAATGCCTAGAGAGGGCAACTCACTGAAAGTCATAACGCAGGATATCAGAGAGGGCTGTGAACCACAGCTGTGCCCGTCACAGCTGGTTAAGGCCCAAGGTTGACAAACCGGATCCTTGCTGTCCGAAAATGAAGCGGGTTGCTTCATTTTGCTAATAAACACTATTCTGGGATGGACAAAGGCTGGTCATGAAGCTCCCAGTAGTACGGTATTTCCAGCTTCCAGGCTATATCTTAGCACAGACATTTGATTCCCTGTCTATTAAGCCACTGGAGTACACCGATGCTTCTATGAATGTTGATTCACGACAGCGTTGTGTTAACTATAGCTAATGGTTTGGTATGCAGGAAGTTCGTGTTTACACATGCTTGGGCCAGCCATCTCTCTCTCTAAACTCAATAAATTCTAGAAAATGTTGTAGGGTATTGCCTTTTATGTATTCTTGCTGGTTTGGTCCCCAAATAGACAGATTAGGCAAGGGACCCTATTATGAATATTTTTTGGTAGCATGGCATTAATTTGTGTAATTGGCTGCGCTCTCTGTGGTGTATGCTAAAAAGTATGACTTCAATATTCATGTGACCTTTTTCTAATTGTCATATTTTTTTCTGTACATACAATTCAACTATTACCTTATTTCCCCCCCATCAGCCACAAGATCTCTGGGGGGGGTCCCATTGTCTGACGTTGAGGCTATTTCTCCAGACGCCTCTGTGATGTATGTTTTGAACTGCTGAACTCCTTGGCTTAATGTTTTATTGGAATACTTTTGTATAGCATTATCATATCCCTCATGTATTCCTTTCCCAGCCTCCATCCCGTTGTCTTAAGTACTCAGGACACACTCATGAAGTGCTTGAATACTGTCTTCTGTATTTCCAACGAAAATAAAAAGATTCAGCCATCCATCTTCCTTAACCACTTCTCCAGTTAGGGTCACCATAGCAATAGTAAAACCCTCCACACTCCCCCTTGTCTTTCCCCAGCAGCTTCCTCCAGCTCATCCTGGGGAACCCCAGGCCAGCCAGGACTTATAATCCCCCCAGCTGGGTCTGCGGTTGGCCTTGGGGTCTCCTCTCCGTTAGCCTCGTCTGGAATATCTCCAATGGGAGAGGTGGCAGGAGGACACTCATCTCATTTCGCTTGTGACTCCCAACTGCCTCCACAGACCCATTTCCAGAGCCCTATAGAGAGTATATGAGAACTGATCATAAATCACATTTCTGGGCCCTAAACACTAAACACTGTGCATATGCAACGCTTAGGAACCCGGAGGAAATACACATGTTACACAGAAATCACGGTCATGGTTAAATGGCCTCACTCATGACTGCCTGGCAGGTACTCAATCATCAGCAGTCGTCGTCGTCGTTCTTTTTTTTTTACAGTTTGACAGGCTTCTACTCTCCTCCACCGCCACAGACAGCATGGGATCCGATACGTTAGCTTTCCAAAATGACTTCAGTCCCGGGGGGGGGTGAGGCAGAAGGCAAAGAATGGGTGAGGAACCCAATATGAAGAACCCATTTTATTTTTCAGAAAAGAAATACAAAAAGAAATACACCGACGGCTGTATTGGACATTATCCTGTGGTCATGGAAAAACCATTATGTGGAGATGATGAGAGTCAGCTCAGAACCAAGTATTCTGTTTTCCCACAAGACACCATATGGAACCGCATGCCTAACAGTTGAATGACAAAAACTATGTGCTTTTACCTCTGAGTCACATGAAGAGGAATGTTCTGCTCTCCTTGTATAGGAGTCAGCGTGAGTGAAGATGTCGACCAGATATTAAGCAGTTTAAAAAGAAAAGAAAAGAAAGACACAAAAAGTTGTAAATAACCGCCAAGTAACAGCCTGGTGTAAAAAATGACATGCTGACTCCACGATGGCTGGTGAACGCTTCTCCGCTCTGCTTCCCATTACTGTATGAACAACCAAGCTATGTTCTGGCAGTTTAATGACTCAGTGCTTACACACACACACACACACACACATACAGAGATGGCAGGTAAGGTTAGAACATTCCCTGGCAGCGAGGACTTTGCTCCCCAGCTTCAGGAATATGAAACATGGAGACATAGTAGGAGTGTGGGGAGTAAAGGCACGGGTGAACGAAAACAGGTGAATATGCTCCGTGAAAGTCAATGCGAAAAAAAGAATTGAACACATTGTCCATCAAAATACAATACTGCCAACATGTCAAGAGATTTGTGTTGAGGAAAATAATCTTAAGAACATCCAGCAAGGACAACTCGTCCTTGGTATCTATAATAAATCTACGAGACAAAGGTATCTACGGTATCTACTAGACAAAAGTATCCGTATACTGTTTTTACAGTGGGTTCACAAAAAACACATTTTCATCAAGAAAAGAGTTAGATTATGACAACGCTCACGTTTCTTCCATTGTTTCATGGAACAGATTTGGGGAGTCACCTTTAATATTTAGCTTAGCTCAGCAAATCTTTGGCAGAGCCTGCCTTCTGCTAAGATGTGTGTGTGTGCTCAGATGTGTGTGTCTGCATGGGCATAGGCGGGCACATACACACACACACACACACACACACACACACAAAGGCAGTGCACTAAACAAACCATCTTCGTAAAACAGAAACATCCCTTACTTTTATGGTGACTACGGGAACACATGCGATGTAATAAACACAAGCTGCAGCTGGCGGTTTATGGCAAATATCAAAATGGTGGACCAATGAGCTTGCTTAGCTCATTCCAGTATATGATCCTCTGTAATTACTGGTGTATATTTATCACTCATGCTGTCTCGCACCAAATGGCGATTGTTCTGACTATCTGGGAGGACAATATCCTACGGCCAGACGTCTGACAGGACACCTCCTTGTGCTTGATTGCATACATACACATACGCTGCTGCATACATCCTGGGATACATGGCCTCGCCGTGGAAAATGAAATCTGGTGCCGTTGCCAAGGACACATTCATTCTCCCAGCTAAGCTTTGTGTATTGGAACAGCTGTTAGTTGCTGTCAGCTTCGTTATTTGCCATGACTTCCATTAGGCGTGTTGGAAATGACCCAAAGTGAAACTTTACTTCATCCAGACAACTTATTCCATTAAATCAATAAAAAAAGTTGGTATTGTTTGGTATTAGTAATAAGCCAGGCTTTGTAACACACTGTATTCTTTCCTACCCTACCACTTTCAAGGATAATATATTCCACACATACTGTAAGCCGAGGAGGACGTGATCAAAATGAGGAAACCTTCAACTAAAAGAAAAAATCATTTTGGTGTAGAAGTAGAATATGTTTGAAACTGTGAAACGGATTCTAGGGAGTGAGAAAGATGTCTATAATGTTTTACAGTAATACCTTTTCTGCTTTGTACTGAAGCGTATAATGAGTATAGCAACAATATATAGCAATAAGTATATACGTTACATTGATAGATATACAAAATCTATCAATGCTTGTAACTCGTGCCTTGGAGTTTTTCATTTGTTTCAATGGAAAAAATGAGGACAATGGCAAAAAGAGTCCATTTTGAACCCTTCTTTTTATATGGCCAGATGTGGGACTACAGACAGCACCAAGTTGAAGTTCTGGGGGACCGAGCGGGTGCTAATATTTCAATGTGTATGTGAAGACACAAAGAGTTCGACGGAGGTGTTCAAAGTTTAGAATTCAAAGCGCAGAGCACTGCACCAAACCTACGCGGCGACCGCCATGAATACACATCGGGGGGGATGGGCCGCCTGTGGTGATAGCTCAGGGCACAGTTGTTTTAAATGCACATACGTGAACAAAGTGTGTTCACATTTGTAAGTAGATAAGTAGAGGCATCGTGCGTATGATCCTAATACATTAATTTGCATGTGGGAGTCGTAGTGGAGGCCTTCAAGACAGACTCCTTGGGCTGGCCTGAAGCGGATTGCCGACCGGTTGCACTTCACGTGTAGAGAGTTAATCTCTCTCAAACCCTCTTCTTTTTTAGGGGGGGGGACTCTGTTCCAAGGATTAGTCCTCATTGCATCACTCTTTAAAATGTGGAATATATGCAGACACTTGAAATGTATCAAGAAGTACTTCTACGTTTTCCTACCACTGGTTTCACACCTGTGACATTGCTTTATATAGCGACTGGGTGCAGGACAGCATCATGGCCAGGGTGTTTGACTCCCAGCCAAAACTGTCGTACATCTAAAAAAGTTGCTTTGGATCAAAGCATCTACTAAATTACATTACAAAAAAAATCTACAGTAATCATATAGTAAAAGTAATAACAATAATATAAGGCAATACAGCCTTCATATACTCTCTCTTCCAAACCTAAGCTGTGCTCAACTCTGCATCATCAAGTCATCCTCTCCTGTTTGTGGTGGTGACTGGCAAAGATAGAAAGGTCTGACCTGAGGAGAATCTGGAGAACGCTTTTGGCTACACTCAAAAGGTTGCTGGGTCACCCGTGGTCTCTTAGTGGCCTCTCTCTAGGGGCCATTTAACACTGACCAACCTGGTGCAATGGGCCAAACCAGGCCAAAAGACAACTGTCTGAACTGTCCTCTCTCTCTGCCTTAAATTCCTTACTCTTATTGTTGTCTTATTCTTGTGTTTTTTTTTGCCTACTATGTAATTGACGCATGCTTTGTCCTAAGAATTTCAGTGCCCAGAACTACCCTGTGTTTTACTGTGCATTTGATAAATAAAACTCTTGAATCTTGAATGTTCTGTATCTCCTCTGTTTCCTGTCTGTCCATTGATCCAGCCATTGTCTTCATCCATCATGACACTATATTATGATATATTCTTTTGGCCACTTTTATCCAAAGCATTTTAGATGCATGTCATTAATGAGCAGCCAGGTAGGAGTTAGGAACATCTTGCTCAAGGATGCCTACAGGCAAACTGAGGACACTGGGGTTCGACTCCCAGACCTTTCGGCTGGGAGTCGAACACCCTAACCACTTAACCACTAGACTATCCTATCCCGAGAAGTACACACTGTAAGTATATTGTAAGTACACTGTAAGTCCACCGTAAGTGTACTTCTCTGGCTCAGTATAAGGGAGTAGACAGACTCCATGGTGAGGGGTAGACTGCCTGCCCAGAGGGGGACTTTGGTTTAAAGTATCAAGCCTCCCATTACAGCCCCAGCTCCGCTCCCCCATGCTACTGTAGCCGTACAGTCACTCACACCAAATGCCGCGGGACGGACCATTTCCTGTGGTTATTTTAGGCCTCCGTAAGCAGACCGATGACATCATCAACACCGTGAACACTGGGACCTGTGTGAACCGCAGTGTGTGTATGTGTACACACACACACACACACACACCACAGAATCCCCCCCTCCCTCTTCCAGTCTCATGTGAAGCATTCAGTTCTTGTGTTGGCTCCCCATTCTGGTTCTATATTTACATCACTCAGTCTGTCTCTCCGGCTGGTTCCAGTACACTGGTACTCC
>OMKN01022619.1:0-11241 GCA_900302345.1 Melanonus zugmayeri
CGTCTATGCTGTGACTGGTCCTCTGAACAAACTCTAGCATGTTAAAGGTCTTGCTGGGGAAAAACTTGCTGTTGTCCGTCGGCTGTCCCAAAGTTGCCATGAAGTCATCGAAGTCGCCCTGCTCCACGCCCAGCAGCCCAGCCATCCAGAAGATGTCGTTCCTACGGATTTGGGACTTTCGATAGCTGTTGTAGTTGCACATCGTGATGGCCGGGAAGAACATGGTGGGGCTGTCCATTTCATCCAGGATGGTGACGTGAGGGTATTGGTAAAACTCAATCACTCGGCCGGCAACTTGGTACAGGAAACAGGAAAGCGAGGAGCTGAATGCCACGGCCCACAGAAGCCGGCGGAACGTCACCCCACCAGGTAGGAAGATGTGACTCAGGCCGTGGAGGGTGCAGTTGGCCCCGAACACGGTGATGTCAGACGGCGGGCGCTCATCCTCCTCGGGAGATCCCATTCTCTCTCTCCAGCAAGCGCAAACGTATCCCAAAAATAAGGAATGTGCTTGTCCTGTATGACTCTCTCTACCTTGAGTGTGATCTGCACTGATGGTGGCTGGGGCATTCACAAAAACCTATAGGACGTTGCAAGGATGATCCAGGAGGGGTCTAGTTTCTGCCACACCCAGGGCAGAGGAGGAAGGGGGAGGGATATCGGAAGATGGGAAAAGTAGAGGTGGACTACTAAACTGTAGACCAATCCCCAGTCAGATCTTAGAGGGCGCACTAGAGCCAAGAGATTGGGTTTCGCAGTGATGTGAGAGTTGGTCCCACAGAGGCCAAGGGGGAGAGTTCGATCAGAATGGTGAGATGAGGCGGGGCAGTTAAGACATTGTGAAAAACATTGTGTCTTCAATCCAATGACCTCTAATTTGTTTTCTTTTTTTCTCCAGGGAAGATTTGTGAAATGCACACACAATTTGTATCTCTTTAGTAACAAACACAGATATGCACACCAAGGAGCCTCAGCTGTAGTAATAGGAGGCTTACTACTTTACTGGAATAGAGGCTAAGTGCTTTGTTCAACAGCACACTGATGGTAACAAGATCAAGCAGATTAATCTCACAATACCGCCAAGTTTTTCCTTGGCAAATTACATATTATAAGCTGGCAAGTAGCTATTATTCACAATATACTACTTTACTAGATGAGAGAGATGAGCCAAGAGTATGTGGATCTTACGCCTTGTGTACAAACATGTTCCACAACACAAAATCCAATACCATAGGATATATTATGGTAGTGTATCTGGTGAAATAGGATGATTGCATCTCTAAAGTTTGCATCTGTCCCATAGTATTCTGTGCTAATGCCTGCTATTGTGTGTTTAGCAACAAGGTAAATAGAGTTGTACACACATATTCATGGGCAGAGTTGATATTTACTGGTGGTGAGGTCATTTAAGGGCATCCCAATACATATCTAAAGCAATACTTCAAAAAAGTGCTTTAGAAAGCAGACTCATTTTTCATCTTTGTAAAGGTTAGGAGGCAGTTAATTTAATATTTTTATGAAATGATGATGTATGCAGGGCCCTTTTGAAAGTCATTTAGCATTTAGGCATAAAAACAGCTAATCTGCTTGATTTCAATAATTATGCTTAACATTCAAAGACTACCGTTTCAGTTAAATGAAGATCCTAGGGATACTCAATCAATAATGGAGTTTCTCCACATGCTTTAACTAAGGTCCAGCGGTTAACACTCTGCCTTAACACAAAAACAAAATCACTCGGCTGAAAACCCTTTTCACCTCCTCGCTACAGCGTGGAGGAGCCAGAGGTGCATCCACACGTGTTAAGATTACTGATATCTTCTGAGAATAAGTCTTCTTTTCATCAGTCCCCTTTTGTATTGTGGCAGCTTATGAAGAGAAAATGTAATTGCTGGCCTTCTGGATCCACCAAAGCACATGTTGTGGGTAGTTACAAGGATGCCATTTTCACAATGCCAAAAAGGTCATTTATATAGTGGGAGGAAAGGTTCTAAACTGACTTTCCGTCCATAAAATACCAATCTCCAACCTCTAAAAGTGGAGATTCACCCTGCAAACCATTTTTTTGGAGGGAAAACAGAAACCTTTGCCTCAGATGAAAGCAAGTAAAAAATATAGAAGAGAATATACACATTCCAATTTTCTACTTTGACACACTATTTATTCCTGGGGGAAAAATAAATCTCTTTTTGCATAGTTCTGCGAAAGAAAGGTCAGAGCACTGGGCGTAACACAATACAGAAGCTCCAGAGCTGGAAAGATTTGGTTAGGACATTTTTGGCAGATAATTGTTTTCCCTTGTTGGGGGTTAAACTCAGTGCAGTGGGGCAGTTTCTCTCATAGGCATCTCTTATTGATCTATTCAGAAAGTTGACTTAATGCTTTTTCTCTATTGCAATCTCTATTGGTAGTGGAAATTACTATTCCTATTTTACTATTTCAACTTCCAATGTGTCCAACCATATCCCATGACAACTTTTTAAGAAACATACACAAGGTGATTATCTGATTTAAAATAGCCAAAACAAACAAATAGTAATACTCCAAAGAATCCATGTCTATATCACCTGCTCTAAAAGGGGGTTATTCTCCAATGCATGTATACTGCTTTAAAGTACTGCTAAAGTACTTTAAAAAAAAAGGTATTATTTCACCGAGCAAACATCAGAGTGAGAATAGAGTTTTTTTCTGCAGCATCAAATGTCAATTACTATGTTTCATCACAAACATCTTTGAGGGTCAACATCCAGGCAGTGGAGCCTGCACTCTTGAGTGGTGTGCAAGTGGTCGTGGAACATCGGTTGAGACTCACTCAGGTTATTTTCCATTAAGTGATAAGTATTTGCTATGTTGGTATACAGACAACCGGAACCTAGTACCAGTATGATACATCTCACTGCAACAAACTGGTGGCAGACTGTACTCTGTCAGATAAGACGTAAGAATAAGTTCATTTTTGCTGAAAAATTGTATGAATCAGTAGTAGTATGAATCAAAATGTATTAGGCATGCATAAGGCAATGATAGTATAGAGAGAGACATGATCAATACAAATATGATTTGAGACATTGATTCTGTCAATTAACAGATATGTGCTTTGAAAGGTCAACAAGGGGACGGATTACATCGATGTTGCTCTGAGACTCTAATAATGTTACTTGTCATTTAATGTTATTATTAAAAGCCATTGGTGACAGTAGTTAGTCATTTACACTGGGACGTGGGCCTATAAACATTTGCTAAATGTAATGTTTAATGGTGAAATGATACAATATTCCAACGCAGAGCTGAGCCACTCGAGATCTTTGATAAATTATGTCTTAAGAATGAGACAAGAAGGGTAAAAGAAGGGTAAATGTTAAACAGACAGATAAGAAAGACGAGGTCTTCAACAAAGGCAAAGTATTGATTTGGTTTAAATGACGCATGAGCCTTGGTTTCTGTGGCTGTGCCAAACAGTAATGGCCGAATCCCTCCATTAGTTTATGTAATGTTCAAATTCATACTGTGAGTAAGTCAGCAGCCACAAGCAAAGGGATTTCATAAGCTGCCAAAGTAATCACAATGAGTACAAAAATCTCACTGATTATTTCAAAGCTCCTTCTTAAAAACAAATTTCTGTCTAAAAGGGTAAAAAATACTGTTAATAACCAAATCCCGTAGCACTTATGGGTTATCAGTGTCCCTGTGTGATAGTAAACATATAACACCACACACACACAAACACACACATCAAAAATGAAATACAATTTCAAAACGTTTGGGAATAAGTCAGGCAGACCTCGTGGCAATTTTCCAGGTAGAGAATCGTGTCCGAGGCGATCCCAAAACTGATTTCACAAGTGTTGCTGTTATGACCTCAGACAATATTGGATAGTTCAATCAATATTGTGAAAATTAACAATCTTCTTCCATGGCATTAGGACTCATTTTCTGTGTATGTCATATATTGTGTTAAATGGTTATGTGGCTGGTTTGAGCCTTACCAGCTGAATAAGGACAGTTTTATAGTATTCACAGCATAGCATTGAACCAGAATGTTTCTATGAAAGAATTTACATTTACTTCTAGATATATATAAGTTTATGTATTTGTAGCAATCCTCTCTGCCACGACCCACTGACAGTGGCTTTTCCAGGGCTCCTCCGAAGGACAGGACACGGGTGGATGTTGAAAACCAGTTTATTGTAAGGATGAACAAATGGTTTGGTTGCCAGAGCAGGTGGTAGCTTGCTGACATGTAGCAATCTGTCCTGAGTGTGTGTGGTGATGCTGGTTTAACCTGTGGGATTGATTGTTCAATGCACCACCGGCGTGCAGCCTCACCCAGCCCCAGAGTCTAATCAGTCTGACTCAGGCCAGGTGCTTAAACCAGCCATCAACCACACACACTCCACAGTATTTTTTATTCTTCATAAAAAACATAACAATATTTACAATTCTCTTGTCTAACATGGAAATGTAGGCATGTAAATGTGACAATAGTTCAGCCTTGTTATAGTTAGGCTACAAAAATAGATTGTTGACTTAATATATAATGTTTTAATTAATGACAGTTAAAAAGAATGACAATAAAAAGAGTTCCCTAAAATAACCTTTTTTTTAAAAGATGTCCCAAACCATTTCTAATGCAGAAACATTGATCCCTCATTAACAATGGCATTAAATAATCCTAGACAATCTTTTTCCAATAATAAATATCACACAATCTCAAATGTTGATTAAAACTAATCATTATCAACCAAACTTATGTACAAATATTCAACAAAAACCCTGGCCTGATTAACACCTTCCTTTCAAACGTATTAAATACAGACGCAGTCACAAGCACCGCAATTACTTTCAGGCTTGGTAAATCGCAATGCGTGGCTGAATTAACCTATTTGCATTTTCTCCTCTCAGTATTTTGCACGCTAGGGCAGGAATGCCCCATATTGCATATTCATTAAGGCAAACGTACTAAATAGACATTGCATGTTGTCTTGCGCATTTGAAAGACGCAATCCTCAGTGTGCACCGTTAGTAGATCAGCTTGCACATTTGTTTGCGGGTGATATCAAGTTTGCACACGTTTTTACACGTGCAAACCTTTAGTAAATCAGGCCCTTAGTGTGTAGTAGAGCGATATGATTACGCTCACCGGGACATTGATATTACCAGCAGATGTTTGGGTAAAAACTATTTGTGTGGAAGCAGATGCAGAAAAGTAAAAGAAAAAAAAGAAATCTAAAACCGAAGTGAAAAAAAAACAGAAAATTGAGGAACAACGCCTGAATCTGGTCTAACCTGTCAGGGAGAATTGAGTGCTGTCAAGTTCTGACACCCATTTCAATCTCTACCACAGTATTAGGGTCATTTGAAATACAATCATATTCCGGCATGTTCTCTGCACTTTTTCACTCAAATTAGGTTAAATGGATAGCCAATGAAAGGCAATGCTACTTGTCAATAAATAAGGCCTCATCTCATTTGTGCACAAATGTCAAGTTTGTATCCGAGTCCATAAATAAGGCATATGACCCCCTTCACCATTTAGCCTAATAGCTATTCATTATTCAGGAGCGATGTACATTGTAAATGTGAACACTGTATAGCTGGATTGCTTTGATGATATCTCTATGAAATAGGTTTTGAAGAGGCAGTAGAAAAGCTGGAGTCTACAGTAGTGGAACACTGTTACCTTATCATTTGGTGTACTAAGGGATCAGCCTTAAGGAGTTAACTATTTAGGCCCATAATGGCTGTGTAAAAGGCATGAAGGCAATTAAAATGGGCTAGTAAACATCCTTAGCTCCAACCTGTAACCTTAAGCTTCCTACCCACTAGGTGACTTTCGGGGACTTTGCCCTCTTTGCCCTCCCGACTCTACAGGGGGTGGCAAAATCATGTGTTTTGAGATCCCCCACACTACACCACAATCAGAGCCGACTTTCGCCCCGATCGCCTCCCCTCTACCCCCTCTCCTCAACTGAGTCGGCCGAGTCAGTCGGCCCTAGAATCGGCGGGTTTGTCTAGTGGGTAGGAGCCTTTAATCCATTTGAACATTTCGACAAGCATCACCTGGCCTTACCTTTCACAGGATTAACCAAAGTGAGTCTTTCTGCTGGTTAACCAACCCAATATCAAGCGGCTTACACACATGAGACATTTCTGGACTGGAATGCCTTTCCCTACTGCCTAATTAAATCCAACTGTCGCCATGCATGAACCCTGTGTCCATGCATGCTGGAAAAAAGTCTGAATAACACACTACAAAGAGACACCGGTTATTGTTTTGATGAGGATCCGTTATTGACCCAGACATTTTCCATGTCCTCTTTTCCCTGGTTATAGCCCTGGAGGTTAGCATCCCCTCACCGTTCTCTGCAGATTAACTAACAGTTAACTACCAGTCAGTACACGGCAGCTCTCTGTACACAAGATACATACTATTATTACACAGGAATTCTCATTCCATCCTCAGTGACAATATTCAAGATGATGCTCCCATGGGGACACATTAGCTTTTGTTTTGTGTTGTCTTTAGAATGCCCTTAAGCACTGCACGACTGCACTGGCTGGACCCTTGAGCTTATCCTGCAGCCTCCGCAAAACAAGCTGGCGACATGCATCCCATCTTTCTGCAACGGTAGGAAATAATAATAATGGCACCAATGACATTAACCTTTTTAATTATATAATTATATGAAAGAACGAATAATAACGAATCACGCCGTTAAGAACTCTACTCTGCGTGTATGACGATGTGTGTCTGACACAGCAACCCACATCTCCCCACATCCCCACATCTGACAGAGCCCCCTACAACGACCCCTACGACCCCATCAACATCATATTTGTGCTTTTTCAATTGAGTGGTTTCATCATTGTGGCTGATGTCTAGCATTTGAAGTACTGCTGTATTGACATGTCCTCTGGCTGTGAGGCTCGGTATCTACTGTGGCCCATACACACGGCTACATTGCTTTCTGTGTAGCCAGTCAATTTCGCCTTTTGATTGACAAAGAAAGAAGAAAAAAATACAAAGATTGTTATGTTGTCAACATCCCAATTTCACAGCTGAGTAATACAATATTTTTACTCCATACCTGAATTTACAAAGGCTGGCAGCAGATGGCAATGTTTATTTAACCAATGACTGTATAGACACAGTGGCCAACCTATCCATTGTCTGTTATAATGGGGGAACTTGCACAGATCTCTTATTGACTAATTGATGAACATGACACATTTCCATTGCTGTAGCAGTGAATCTAGCTTGAACTTGACTGCTCTGATTTATTCTATTGTGTACGCCTTGGTAATTCAGAACTGTTCTACAACCTTGAAAATTATATCATTCACACAAATTGCACCAATGGTATTTCAAATAGTTAATGGATACATTTTGATCTACTGTAGGTAAGGTAAGATCATGAAAACACACACACACACACACACACACACACTAGCACTCACCCCCTCAGCTTAGCACTACATACAAACTTGCTAATTCTTATGCATGCTGTACTCATCTTCACACACACCCACACACGTGAAAACAATTCACACGCACACACAGCTGAGAAACCACCATGTATTCCATCAAGCAATTGCTTTTGTTACAAATGATTCTGCTATAGCACATGAAAGTGCAATATCTGAGCCAAAGATCTCTTAATGTCAGCAAATGCAATTGTGGAAATAACAAAGAAAAAAATCTTGTTAGCTCTGCCAAGGAGGTTAAGCATTCAAGCACTTACGTTTGTTTGTCTAACTGGGAACAATATGTCTCAGAAATTATAGGACGTTATCACATATTCTGACCGTCATAATATTAGTTTATCTTTTGTCCCATTCCTTATCCAGATTAATAACAAGCTAAAGGCACAACAAGAGCCATAGGGTTCATAAATATCTACAATCACAACAACTAAAGGTATATAGGCTATGGAGACTGGCCATAGATAAACAATACATACATCGCATTTTGCCCACAGGATGAGATTGACAGCTTTCAGATTGTCTTTGTGTTGTTTTGTGGAGCTTTGCACTCTACCATGTGCTTTTGGCACGCATATTAGATGTGTTTTCTCTGTATTTTTACCTTGAGGCCATTAAACTTCCCCAGTGAAGTAGAGGTCCCTCTACTGTGGATGTATCTGTGTCATTCATATAAAAAGTCTGGTATGAAATATGTTTTCAATGTTAACATTGATGTTTGCAATGAAGATTAAAAAGTTCTCCGTTTGTACGTTCCATCTCTCCAATTCCAGTACATTAAGTTATTTGTATTAATTTCCAGTGTCTTTAGTGATGAATATGCTAACAACATACTGTAACAACTTAACCACAGTGCAACCTAACAACAAGCAAACGCTAACAACAGCCAACTAAGGTGTAACGACCTAACAATAGGGATGTGCGATATGGAGCCAATATCGATAACCGATAATTTCCTGCTTCTCGTGGCCGATACCGATAATTTTTGTATTTTAAGAAGAAGTTGATAACCTGTAGTTTATGCACACCTGAAGGTAAGAAAGGCTAAGATGTAGTGAACAAAGATGGATTTAATATTATATAGCTCTGACCTAACCAAAATCTAACTGATATCACTACTGTTAACACAACAAAAACAAGAACAGTTCTGACTTAAAATGTTCATTTATTTTGTTCAAATTAAATGCTTTGTAAAATAAGACATGTCAATGTATTAAACACAGGTTACCAGTAGTAAAGTGCATCACTCATTCAATATAAAAATAAAGGCTTTTAGAACTGAAAGCCTATCAAACATTTTGCATACAAATTCAAAATAAATTAAATGCACTGGCATAATATGTCAAATGCCTGTTGAATAGGCACTACCCCAGTCGCCTTTTTTTGTTGCGTGTTGCTGGTTGGCTTGGTAACGCTGGCAGCCTTTGTAGCGCTGGCTGCTTTGTATTTTTTCCAAAACACCATCGTTGCGATGATGTATTAAAACTTGGTATGCCATAAAAGCAGGTTTATCGGAAGTAAACATATCAAAATCACAGAGGGGAACTGTCAGGGCCCTCTAGACCCTCAGATAGGGCCAAAGATATTCTAATTTTATTTTATTAATTCATAATTTGACAATCAACATCTAAACAAAATGTTTGTTTAGATGTAATAGATGTAATAAACCCTTCAAACCTGCCTATTCAGAATGTGTTGGAATGTGAAGGGTTAAATAAAAGAAGCCCTTTGTCACCCTATCAGAATTTTGCTTACTCTGCAGTTGTTGGGAAGAAAATGCTATGCAGCTCTGTGATTGGTGGGCCCTCTATAATTTCACAGAGGGCCGAGTAATAGTAATTCAATGAGAGACTAATTTCAATTGACAGTAAAATTGACCAATCATATCTTCCCTTTAAATGGGTGGGCTTTGTTATCGCTACCTTTAATCTATCTAACATCTATCTGGCCTGTTGGCAAAGTTGCCAGGTCCTGCTAAAATGTCCAGCCCAAAGACCATTCAGAAGTCACCCCAACTGTCCTAAAGTAGGCCAAATATTTAGTTGTTCCATTTTGGCCAACGTTTTGCAATGCATACATATATTAGGTTACTTATATTTTTTGTTGTAATAACAAAATATTTAGAATCAAATGCTGTTAAAAAGCGGTTTAAGACATCTGGCAACCCGTGGGGTATCGCGAATAGTTGGATCGTATCGGCGGATACCCGTGAGGAGAAGGAATTGCTGATGAACTTAAAAGCAAAGGATCAGTTGCATGACCCCACCATCAACCACTTCATCCAAAAGGACAGGAGGATGGACTTAGTTTTCAATTAATGCAATCATCAAAGGGTAAGTTATTTAAAAACGTATAGGCCACCGTGACAACTGATTTGATTCTGGACACCGCTGCCACTGTTTTGTGTATGTTAAGGTTTATTTGGGACATTGTGCAGAATTACCAGTCAATCTGTAATTTTACCAACTCAGTGCATTTAAGGCAAATGTACATGACATTTTGGTTTTGTGTGGTAGGAGGGGGTGGCTGTCTGCTGCCCGGCCTGTTGTCATATTCCACGGAAGTGCACACAGCTTGTGTGATGATGCGATTATTTGTCAGAAGGATTAGCATTTTGCTTAAGAGATGAGCTGTTTTTTGTTTTATGGTGATAACTCTCATTCTCTCCGTGCTGTTTGCTTGTTACATTGCTAAGGCTGGACTAGCGTCTTAATTTTTGTTTCAGAGCTGGAATTGTCTTGGGTAACTTTTGCAGTACTATAGAGGACACAGTAAGCTAAACTGGTGGTTTGCTTTTTTCCCAACGGGGGAAGGGGGGTCAGAGAGGTTTAAGAGTCACGGTTCGCTACTGGTGCACACATAGATCACTATATTCAATCAAGCAAACTTTATGTTGTGCCAAACTGCATGAAGTGCATAACAAGAGAAACAATGTGACAAGAACCAGAAATTAGTTTAAAATAAAAAACATTCAACAAAAAACGATTACACACTACTTCATTAGAAGAAAGCTAAACTAAAAATGCTTTTAAAAGTTTGTTTAAAAATATCCATAGAATTTGACATCCTCCATATTTTTATACTTTAATATTTGAGGTTTTATTTTCTGTTTGTGTGTCTTCTGTTCTTCCAGCTGCTGTGCGGGAGGGAAGTGCCTCGCTGGGTGAACCGGCTGGCCTACTTCAGCTCCTGCATCCCCTTCCTCCAGAGCTGCCTGCCCAAGGAGTGGCTGACCCCTGCCGCGCTACAGAGCCACATCAGCCTGGGCCTGCACAAGGACGACCACCCCGAGACCAGCGACGAAGACCGCTCCTCGCCCTCCTCGCCTACGGGGGCCGCCAGCAGCGGTGGCGCCTCGGGCTCGGGCACCTCCCACAGCTGTCGCCACACGCGCGTCTGAGCCTGGTCTGACCCGGGCCCTCCTCCTCCATGCCCCTCCTTGTCCCACAGACCCGGCAACCTCTGACCTCCAGAACAGGACAGCTTTGGTGTAACTGTAAGACCTGAACCAACCAACCACCTGACCTCACACTGCTTCACCTCCGGGTGGGAAAAGAGGCAGGGAGAACGAAAGATCTCTTCTTGGTCCTCAAGTGTAGCGAGGCTGCCAGAGGCTGCCGCCCGAAACGCCACGTTGAGAGACGGACAGACGGCAAGACGCTGAGAAGGTCTTGAATGCAGCTCCTCTCGGGTCTGAGGTTTTATTAGTAGTTGTGTTTAGTATTTTTCCATGAACCTCTACACCTGTGTCAGCCTTTT
>OMKN01022619.1:16382-27451 GCA_900302345.1 Melanonus zugmayeri
CCCCCCCCCCCCCCCCTCTCCCGTCCTCCTTGCTCTCTGGTGGGTCCTTGCTTGTGGAGGCTGGATTCCCAGGTGAAGGCCGTGGTCGTTTCTCAAGGGCTTAACACTGCATTGGTTCCCCATTGGTTTTCTATGTGGACTCGTGGCTCTATGCTTTAATCTACCCCTGGGTATGGAACGGTAAGTAGCATAAAACTCATGTGATTGGGTTTTTTTTAAGGGGTTGGGCTGTTAAACTGTAGGGGGATAGGGGGAGCAACATTTGCAGGGCCGTAGATGGAGGGATGGTAGTTAAAAGTAGTTAATTATTTACACTGTACTTTGCCGGAACCCCATATTGATTAGCCACCGATAGATTTGTAATGGGGAAAAAAAGACTTAAAAGGATTGTTGTCCACTCAGCAATAGTGTGTGTGTGTGTGTGCGCGCGTGTATATATATATATATTATATATAGATGGATATATATTTTTTTTTTCAATGCCCTATCAATACCTTTTTACACTATCCTGTTTTATGTTGGCGTGGCCCATGTAGGCCTAGATTAAGTGTACACATTAAAACTGTATAGGAGGAGAAACTAGTACACACTGACTGCATTGGTACCTAGGTAAAACAAATTAAAGTCAAAATAGTGTTGGGACTGTTGCAGGACTTTCCTATTTATCTGGCCGGACATTTTTAATCAAATCTAAATTTAAGGACCCAATTACTGGGACTTATTTTTTGTTTCCATCAACATGATTGGGTGAGGAAACTGTCTCAGTACCACACAGCACTTCACCCAAAGCCTCACCACTGACACTTAGGCCTACCGGTGTGAATGCTGTTTACTGTTGCCTGCTTTGTGTTTTTTTTGTTTTTCTGTCCAGGTTTGAAAAGGCTTTCAATGACACTAGACGGTCACTTATTTTGTTCCTTTTTTAAACGTCTTTCTACCTGTTTTACTCCCAACAGGACCTGAAAGACCTGATGAGGAAAGTAGGTGAAGTCACCTTTGTGGACGCTCACAGAACCAACAAAAATGAAGGGTACGTTGTCGACCTTCTGGAAAGATCTGAACCACGCCTGCTTCTTTACCGTAACATGCGTTCTGTCGAGGGGTGGGGGAGGGTAGTGGTTTTGTGTCCGTTTTAACACGGGGGTGCTCTTACTTTGAAATCCACAGGGTGGTTGAGTTTGCATCTCGCAGTGACATGAAGAATGCCATCTCCAAGCTGGATGGCACAGATTTGAACGGACGCAAGTTGAAGATCTTCGAGGATCGTAGAAGGAGGTGAAAAATTTGTCGGGTGTTTTTCTGATGGACCTTTGGCATTTCATGCTTGCCGATTTAACTGTTTGAGTTGACAAAAGTAGGAGTTTAGTATTTTAAAATATAGGACTACTCTACAATATAATGTAAATGTACCAAAATCACATTTAAATGTGCCTTTTGGTGAATACTTTTTGTAAGTCTTTTACAACTCTGAGAGCATACACTCCCAGTGGGAATCCAACCCCTAGCCCTGGCTGTGTTGGTGCTTTGAGGGTATTCAGCCAGTGTGTGTCTTAATGTATTTTATGAGAGTAACCCTTAATGCGCTCCTTCCTGTCTCCACAGCCAAAGCAAGAGCCGCTCCCGCTCCCGCAGCTACTCCCGCTCCAAGAGCCGCTCGGTGAGCCGTCGCCGCTCCCGCAGTCGCTCCCCCCGGTCCCCCAGCCGCACCCCAGAGCGCAAGTCCTCCAGGGGGGGCAAGCCGGCAGCACGCTCCCTCTCTCGCTCACCCTCTCGCTCCAAATCCCGTTCCAAGTCCCGCTCCAAGTCCCGCTCTCGCTCCCCACCACCTGCTCAGAACAAGCAGGCGTCCAGATCACGGTCCCGTTCGCGCTCCGCGTCGGCAGAGAGCCGGCACTGAGGGTTGGCTCCACCCCTCCTCCTCACCGCCATAGCGTAACGGACTGATGCATGGAAACCACCACCGCCGCTAGTCACTGACCTCGCCGATGTCCTCGTCTTTTAGTGATGAAGGGGAGAGAAGCTGCCATCTGTGGCGGCCGGCTCTTCTTTTGAAACCGTTTGCCGGTCAGGTGACCCAGCCAGCGGCAACTGTCATTTGCAGGAAGTAGTTTGTTTGTTCTAAATGCTCTTGAACATGCTTCTGCAATAACATAATTTTGTTGCTTCATTATCTTTTTTTTTCTCTTTAAAATCCCTCCACAATTTGTTGGGAGTTCTGAGTGGTGCGTCGTTTTGATTGGGTAGCGTAGTCTTTTTGTTTTTTGTTTTGGGTAAACACTTAAGTTAAATGTTAAGTTCAGCGTTGCCGTCGTCTCTTCAGAGGAATTTGTGGGCACGTGAAGGGAATTACCCTCAACAGCAGCATCTGTAGTGTTTAAATGTGGTGTCTGCAGTGGCATTCACATGATACTGTGACTTTGCCGTCGATGAATCGCCGCGAGTCCTCTTAGGAATGTTTTTGTTTTTATTTTTTACATTCACTGCCCTGTTTATGTGAAGTAACACATGCATGCTCGATTAACTTTTCTTTTTTTCCCCCAGTCCCATGTCAGTTGGTTGTTTCAAACTGGATGTGATTTAGCCTTTCTTTTGCTTTCTGACGCTTGTGTCTCTATATAAATCTTTTTACAGTAACAGAGCCTGGTTTTAATGTCCTGTCCTGTAATCAGTTTTTTTGTGGAAGTAGTAGACATTTCACGTCTCTCAACTGCCCAGATTAAAGATACTCATTTGTTTTGTTGTCTCGAAAAAATGAAGGTTGTCATTGCAGTCAACTGTTGAATGATCCTATTCGTACGTGGGGTGGTCTTTTTTTGAAAGGGAATAACTGACGTTTCAAACACTCCCCAAAATGTCACTCTTTACTATACCTCGACAGCAGTGACAACTTGCCACGCAGCTCTAGTAACGTTTAAGATTCATTAAGAACTTTGTAAATATTTTGAGTTTTATTAACACTTCAATAAAATTTGATCCAATTTTAAACTGGCTGGCTGGCTTTTTCTACTCGGAAGGGGAGGACGAGGATAGTGTCAGTATTTGCTTTTTGTCTACCATTTTTACACTGCTCTGAATGATAAAATCAGCGTTTTGTTGCCTTTCAAGTTTAGACCATTTTACTGATGTGTAACATTAATGCTCCCTGTGCCTCAAAACCTTTCACCATTCCCGTGTATGTGAAATTATAACCTTCAAAATGGCTCCAAAAATCTAGGAACATATTCAAAATATGTGCTCGCATTTACATTTGGATACTCATCTTTTTGTGTCCGAATAAACCGTCAAATGATTGTTTATAGTGTACTTGTTAATTATATTGACTCATCAATTTCAAAACGCCGTACCTTGTGATAGTCCTGAGCGAAGGCATTCGTGAGGGGCGTGGTTTAGACACGCCTGCGTAGAAAGAATTACGCCGGAACCCGGAAGCGGACTGGATGCGGATGCATTCACCTGCACGGATGAAAATGTCATATGCTAGGGTACATTGGTTTCGTTGTATTTTATTTACACTACTTCTCAGTCCTGCGTTCACGGCAGAGCTCTCCCTGTGGAATGTCTACTTCAACACGGTGAGTTGTCATTGAATGTTAAAACTTCACCTGTTATTGCAACCAGGGTCTATTTGGCTAGTGATACATAGCAGCTTGTTAGCTAGCTGGTTTACCCATCACGAATAAGGGGGGGATTCAATAGGGCTCAGCTCGCTGAAAACCATGTCATCCTTTGACACGTTTACGGGGAATGCAAGTCGGGATGCCAACAACACGCCGGCATCCATACGTAGTGTCCCCTAGGTGTTTTTTTCAGGGGGGTGCCCCCTCCCCCCCGAAACTACCAGTGTTGTCGCGGGGCGAGCGCGTTACGGATACGTATTAACAAATGCATATTAACAATTATTTATTTACAACACATAAATAAACGTATTTACAATTATACATAGTTAAAACACGCATATGGACTATTTACAATACAGGGAGGCGCATACAACACTTGTATAACTATTTACACAAGTTAAAAAGTATCGTCTGAATGAAGTAAGCGTAACACTATAAACATACAAACCATTTTAATAATGTCAAACAGTTTAACCAGCCAAAACTCATAAATAAGGTGTAATACATGATCATAGCATAATAACAATAACAATGGTATATTAGGGTATTTCAAGAACACATTAAAATACCGCTGTCCCTTTAATGAGATTGCCAAACCTTGACATAAATACAGGAAGTTAAACGTCCCCTTTAACGCGGGAGAAACTTTCAGTTTGACTAGACCAGTTTGACTAGACCAGTTCCAGACCTAGTTGATTATTACTCTGAGTGACTGTTATGGCTTGACATGTATAATGAATATAACGCTAGCAATGTACAGATAAGATCACGGATGAAATTATAGTCCTTTAACGGTGCAACTACTGAAAACTGTAAATGTGCCCTATTGACGCCTACAGTTATTATACACAACATTCTCATTACATCCATTAAAACAGTGGCAACATTCAGTGTGTAGGTGTGGGTTATCATCCCATATGTCATACCTTCTCAACAAAAGTAATACATCACAATAAATAAAAAGTAAGGTCTACATCTTTTCATAAAGTAGCCTACAAATTCGTCCAAATAAATAAACGGCAAGTAATTATGTCAAAGCAATAACTCGAGCAGTTTTAATCCGATTTGGATCAAAGTTTTCTAAGTTTTGTAATGCGATTTTACACTGACCTCTACTATAATTCCTGACAAGTTTGGCATCGTCACCCTTTGCATGACTTGTGTGATTCTTAACTGGTTGCGACTTTACGTGGTTGATGAATGTGCTTGATGACGGGGAATACATAATTCACAGAAAACAACGGTATACAACATGCGCAAATGCCGTTGTCAGTCTGTATCGACTAGTGACGATTGCGTTGTAGTTGTGTTGTTGTAATAGTTGTGTTGCCTAACCAAATACTTATGTTGCATAAACGTAACCAAACTGAAAACGTTCTGAACGTTCAGAGGTGCTGACAGTCTCCACTGTTTCTCCTCCAGGTCTCCTTGTTGTAGCCTTTTCGAAAAATGAACTTATTTTTGCCTGTTTAGGCTATTCCTCTTTTTTGTAAGTTACTAGCTTGCTACTATTTTGCGCTTCAGGTTTGTGTCAGGCCCCTCCAAGGCAATGGTAGGGGAAACACTGCATATGGCATGCACATATTTTCAAACCAAGACAATGTTGACATTACATGCAACAATTATTATGAGCGCAGTTGTTGCCCTGGATGACTGGAGAAACTTCCCCTATTGCCTACGCTCAAATACAATCACATGTGAACCCTAGAAGTAACCCTATTCAATGTGACGGTTAAAAGTTTGGACAATCATTCTGTATCTGAGTTTGTCTTCTTCATTTGTAGACGCAAACTCTTGTCTTCCGGAAGACCTTATATGCCAACACTACCATTTTCATGAATTGTAAGTACTCCTTGCATATTGGTATGAAGCCATTTGGTATGCTCTCTTTTTACCCCCTCCTACTGAGTTGTAACTACCCCTGGGTCAAATTGTATTTTTAAGTATGTCACTTTTTGTCATTGTTGATGATGTCAATAAAGTTTCCTTTGTCTCATTGTAGTCCAGGGGGACTCTGCGTCGTGTGATGGAAACCTGGCTTTCAACATCAGCTGGTACCTTCGCTCCTCGGTCTGCTACAATGAGGTTTTCAACACCCCGGTCAGTGTGTGTGTGTGTGTGTGTGTGTGTGTGTCTGTGTGTCTGTGTGTCTGTCTGTGTGTGCTAACAATGATGGATTTTGTCATTATGCTTGTTAGGGCTGCACGATTATGGCCAAAATGATTATCACAATTTATTTTGATAAATATTGAGATCCTGAATATTAATCACGATTAGTTTTAGGGAAAACATTTTTATTGCACTTTCATGTTTAAATGAACAATAACAGTGCTTTCACTTGCATTGTTGTGCTACACCTTATCACAGTGCATCTCCTAGAAGGAAAAAAATATAAATAAAATAGTATCAACACATTTTACCAAAAGTTAAATTAACAGAGTACTGCTTTCGTTTCCATGTTGTGCTACATTTCAGCTAATGTGCAAATATTTGCATCAAAATAAAACTTTAAAATAAGGTTCTTATTCACCTGAATGTATTTCCCGGAAGCAAATATAAATAACATTGACCCAAAATAAAGGGCTAAATAAAAATAAATATGCCATCACAGAATGCAATCACAAAATGCAACCAAATGAAAACAATACAGACCTATCCTCACCTTCTGCTCCCGGCATTTGATTTATATTTCACTCGTCACCATTTGCTCTCTGTTCTGTTGTCTGTAGCCCCTTTCACACAGCCGTTTCAATGCGGGAATGTTGCGGCAATATTCCAGCTCGCCTTCTGTGTAAAAGGTACAAAGCCGGAATGGGGGGGCCAAGTTGTTGCGGCAATATGCCGGGAAGGGAGGTAGTAAAATTGCCACATTCACACCTCCGTTCCGGAATGCCGGCTGTCACCGCGTCCTGACTGAATGCGATGCGAGCGTCAGCGACAAAATCAGTTTGATTGCTTTGTTTTCTATTGAATGTCCTAACTGGCCGCGAGTGAAAGTTAGTTTAGTTCATGGCAACATAATTACATATTGTGACGCGATAGTTGGCCGCGTCGGCCGACGCTATTGCGTCACGCATCTCTCTTCTCTCACTCCAGTCCACTGCAGAATCTTTTGAGGCTGCAGCTGCAGGGTGCGCGCATGTCAGGCAGCTTAATGAAGCCCTAACCTCTCGTACGCCCCCCCTGGTGGTTGGCTGACTGTTGGTTGAGGAAGCACTTGATTTTATATGCAGCAGAGCCCGCATTTTAAATGGCAATACCGCCGACGGTCATGTTAATTTAATCGTGGCGGCCAAAATCGTGATCGTGATTAAAATGTGATTAATTGTGCAGCCCTAATGCTTGTTTTAATTTTGTGAACAAACTTGCAGCTCCCACACTCGTTGAATGCAGACTTCATGGCAATGATGTACAAGGCATTGATCAATTTTCCTCCTTAATACTCTAACATCATAGTTGTGGTTGTTCAGTTAAATTAACTGAAATCTGTTTTCATGAACACTCTGGCACTTTTGTCGATTTGTTAGACTTTGAAACACAAAGTGAAATTCTTTGGTTGTGTCGGCCTGTAGGAGCTCACTGGCCGCAAGCCGTATGTTGATTTTTTATTTTGTTCTGCAGGAAGACAAGGCGATAAAAATGTATGGCTTGGAGAACATGCTAAAGAACGACTGGAGCGGCTACTACAGCCAGGGGTACATGTACTTTGACAACTGCTCCTCTCTGTTCCTACCAAAGGTCTGTAGCAGTCTTGTAATGACAACTGGTTTTGAACACTCACTCTGCTGCTTCTTTTTAGATTTGTATTTATTTACATGTATTTACATCTACATTGTGTTTTTTTACATTTGGTTATTCAAACATTTTATTAACTCCCCACTGCCCCACACCAGGTGTACCATCCGGACTTCAACAGCTACCAGCCTCTCTCTAACCCCAAGGTAAGGCCCTAACCATAACCCTCTTCATAACTAACAAACTAGGTTCCTGGAATCTGGATCGGCTGGGTCTGCTGCTCATATTATCTATGTATAGAAGTTTTGTCATTCTTTGCATAGTCTTAAAAAACGTAAAAATGTATTGTAGTTAATATTATTGTTATTAGTATTATTACACCCTGTTCACCCTTTTTTCTTTTTCTTTCTTTTTTCTCAGAGCGAGCCGTCCAATCAGACGCTGAGTTGGCTTGATAAACCGGTGAGGCCATTCTTTGTTTGTTAGGACCACATTCCTAACTGCCCTTTAAAGATAACATCCTCCATAAAATCCTGTTTGTATTAGGGGTGGGGGAAAAAATCTTGTCATGTGAGTATCGGGATTCTTTGCTTCTGCAATACTTATATCTTATATCAGGTTGACTCAAAAATAGATGTATTTATTTAAGAAAAAAAAGGAAGCCAGGAACATCAGTGTAATCTTTTAGCAATAGTATGTATCTGCAGAGCCGGAGAGCCCCCTACCCACCATTTCAGGACCCACCTCTTCAGGACCCTAGTTCTTCTTCACTTGGTTTACTGGTACCTTACGCCACGATTATGCCATTATATGGCAGATGGGTATATTCCACCCACATACTTTCTGTTCAAGTACTTCGTTTTAAAGGTTTATTACACTCAAATACTACTTTCTTTCAGTTATGGTTAGGGTTATGGTTAGGACGGGTGTAGTTGTAGTTGACGGCTGTAGAACCCCAACGTTATATCCATAGGTTAAACCACACAAAAGATAAAATCGGATTAGCCAATACTCCGGGGTTATAATTTTGATACTTAACTATGGGATTACAATTTTGGCAGTGTTAACCCTACATGCATCCAGCAGTGGTGCACATTAACATTAATGCCAAAATAATTTCTGTTGGAATGCGTCAGAGCCCTATTGGAATCAGTGATCACACTAAAACCTCTCTGCGCCTGCAAACATCAGCACCGTGCATGAGGTTATAATGTTGGAATAATAATAATGTGGGATTATAATCTGACTGTGGCAGGACATCGGTGCAGTGGCCAGAGCGTGGGAAGATGGCCCCTATCTTTTTATCGTGAAGGTCCAGCCCATACAACGAAAGGTCGAAGACGGCGACAGCCCGTTCGCCTTCACAAGTGAGAAAATATCTACATTCTTTTCTCGCATATTTGTGTCGGGAGAGAAAATGTATATTTTAAACCGACTTCTGTGAGAACCCAGTTTCCAGTAATGCTGACCCGAGGCGGAGGCATAATGTTTCAGCGGTAGTTATGTGATCCTTGCAGTTCTGGCTGTTTAATAATTCTTGCCGTGTTCTTTCTAGTGAAAGTGGAGATGAAGGGATCACATGACTATTCGTCCCCAGCTGATTGGCCTCTGATGATGGTATGTGACTCGCTTTATAGATCACTAAATCAATCAAAAACACTTTGCATACTCCTAAAGCTTTCAGTGGTGCTGACTGTAAAATAGATTGATCAAGTATATGGGGGAATTGAGGAGAAATTGATTTGGTTAAATTCTCCACACTTTACATCACAACAAATGCAACATTACATTCAACACTTTTGAATGCGCTTTTATCCTGTTTTGATTCCATTGAATCGCTAGTAAATTAAGATTCAACTCCTCTTATTATTCCTATTGTGCCATTTTTATTTGTTCCATCATTCAATTATTTCATTATTATTTCAGGATTTCACCGGTGTTCTGTAAAGCCCTTTGATCTTTGACATTCTGGGTGCAAGGCACTACACAAATAGAGTTGTATTATCTGAACTCTGACACATTGTTGCTCCCCGGTCCCCTGCCAGTTCTTCATGGTCATGTGCATCGTGTATGTGCTGTTCGGTGCCCTGTGGCTCTTCTGGTCGGCCTGCTACTGGAGGGACCTGCTGAGGATCCAGTTCTGGATCGGTGCCGTCATCATCCTCGGAATGTTGGAGAAGGCCGTTTTCTACTCCGAGTACCAGAGCATCCGTTACCAAGGAGACTTTGGTCAGCTTCCCGTTTGTTGGATTTAAATTTTGTTTGGTTGTTTTTCTGGCTCTTCCTGTTGATGTGTTGAGGGGCAGGTTTAGTCTAGTTGCTTGGGTGTTTGAGCCGAAAGGTCCTGGGTTCGAACCTTAATGTCCGCATGAGTCTACCTGTAGGGCTTCTTGAGCAAGATGTCCTAAGTAACCCTCTACCTGAATGACCTGTATCTTAAAAGAACCCTCAAAATATACGCTCTGGATAAAGGTGTTTGCTTAATGTGTCCTGTTGGCTCTGATAGTTCCAGTAACCTTGGTAACGAGTTAGAAATGATCAACTCAAGCCTCTCGCTTGGTACCTTGGTAATTGATGACTTTTAAAAATAGAACTTCCAAGAACTCCAGAAAAAATATCCAATCAAGGAGGGCCTGCGTGAAAAAATTGAAAAATAAATATTTGCCAATATTAGCTTGTGGGATGTCTAACTAGGGGCTTTTGGGGGCGCTGAATCGATTCCAATGATTTTGAGTAAAAACAACTCCCCAGCCTTAAAGCAATATATTGAAATATAAAATATATTTTATTAAATATTACAAACAAAAATGTATCTCAATTGAAACCTCAGTCAGTTCTCTAGTTCGCCCTACTCATCCGAATCCCCGGCATCTCCCTCACTCCACTCGTCATCTGGCTGGTTGATGTTCTGGCAAGAGTTACCATGACATTTGCCGCAAGCAGAAATACACTTGACTCCTTGCCTGGTGCATGTTCATTTTTAAGTAATAACCTAGAGATAAAATAAAAGTAATCTAAACTTTAGACAGCAAAATACTTGACATCCCAAAAAGTCACTTTCATACCTCAAAATCTTTTTTTTTTTGCTGAAACTTCTGACGAAGAGAAATGCTCCTGCTCCTTTTCCCCATGGATTTGGGTCGGAATTGAGAGGTGTTACTAGACACCTACTGTATATGAATACATTGGTGGAGAAAGCTATTTTTTCACAGATGGTTAGAACATTTTCTAAAATGCCCTAACTACTAGGACGCATCCAACCTATTGGGACACAGCCCACATGAATTCAAATAGACATGCGTGTAACATTGTTTTTATATACGTATATATATTCCACAGTTATAGGTGCTGTGATATTCGGTGAGCTGCTTTCTGCCCTCAAGAGGTCTTTAGCCCGAATCTTGTTCCTCATCGTCAGCCTGGGCTATGGCATTGTCAGGTAAGTGTACTGTAGTCAAGTAAGTGTACCATAGTAAGTGTACTGTAGTCAAGTAAGTGTACCATAGTAAGTGTACTGTAGTCAAGTAAGTGTACCATAGTAAGTGTACTGTAGTCAAGTAAGTGTAGCATAGTGAGTGTACCGTCACAATGCTAAGCATGTATAGTGCCAGTAGTTCTGTCTGTTCTCTGACCCAAGAAAACCTGTTGGATGTTTTGTTTATTTTCCTACTCTTAATCTGACAAATTCCAACGTGTTGAGCTATGATTGGCTATTGA
>OMKN01022620.1:0-14489 GCA_900302345.1 Melanonus zugmayeri
TTGTTATTATTATTATTGTTGTTGTTATTATTATTATTATATTAGTGGTGATACTTCACCACTATCAGGATTATTATTATTATTGTTATTATTATTATGATATTAGTGGTGATACTTCACCACTATCAGGATTATTATTATGATATTATTGGTGATACTTCACCACTGTCAGGATTATTATTGTTATTATTATTATGATATTAGTGGTGATACTTCGCCACTATCAGGATTATTATTGTTATTATTATTATTATTATATTAGTGGTGATACTTCACCACTATCAGGATTATTATTATTATTGTTATTATTATTATATTAGTGGTGATACTTCACCACTATCAGGATTATTATTATTATTATTATTGTTATTATTATTATTATATTAGTGGTGATACTTCACCACTATCAGGATTGTTATTATTATTATTGTTGTTATTATTATTATTATATTAGTGGTGATACTTCACCACTATCAGGATTGTTATTATTATTATTGTTGTTGTTATTATTATTATATTAGTGGTGATACTTCACCACTATCAGGATTATTATTATTATTGTTATTATTATTATGATATTAGTGGTGATACTTCACCACTATCAGGATTATTATTATGATATTATTGGTGATACTTCACCACTGTCAGGATTATTATTGTTATTATTATTATTATATAATAATAATAATAACAATAATAATCCTGACAGTGGTGAAGTATCTCCACTAATATTAGTGGTGATACTTCACCACTATCAGGATTATTATTGTTATTGTTATTATTGTTATTATTATATTAGTGGTGATACTTCACCACTATTAGGATGATGTCCTGATGGTCCTTGTTCTGTAGAACTGCTGCCTCATGAGTCTCACTCTCCTGGATGAGTTCCAGCACCCCTTCTGGTGCGTCAGCTCTCCCGTTTCCATGGCGCCTGCCAAGAGGCCCGTGTCGTACGACTACGACGGTGAGCACTTTGCGATGAGCTACCTCGACTTGGACGGCCGAGTGTTGATGGAGCTGGTGAGGCTGGAGCGGCAGAGGTGGCCGGTCCTTGTCCATCTCGCTCTCCACGTCCCGCTGCACAAAGTCCTCCGACACTTTGGGAGGAGTTACTGAAGCACCTGATGGGTTTACTTTACGTGTTTAGTTCTGTTGAAATGCGTTTTGAGGTCTCAGCCCTTCTACAGTTTTTATACTGCAACTTTATTATTTATTTCAATTAATTTACCCCTTTGTTTCTATTGTGAATAGGTGTTGATCCATTGTAAATTGTTTTGCTTTATGACTTATCGTTGTGTTCTAAAATGATGTACAAGAGCACTGTACACACAAGCTTGTGCTTGATTTGAGTTGAACTTGATTGGGGTTCATTACATAAACAACTAATACACAACAGAAGCTTCATAAGAAGGTTTTACATTAGAAAATGGAGCACTATTGTTTTTACCTCTACATTGTTTGTTACTTAATGCTTACTGAACCATACGTCGCTTCATGGCGAGATCAGAGATTTCTCAGGGGTTCAGTGCACTGTAGGAACACAGTTAAGACCAAAGAGAGAATCGAGCTTCGTAAGAACCAGCGGGTTTTATCAGAACATTTCACTGATGCATCAATGTCCCCTTAAGTAAAGGGTTAGGGTTAGGGTACAGGCCTAGACTGCCTGTAGAGAGGGCTACAGTGTTCCACAGTTCTCTTGTACATATGGCCTGAGTGTTAGGGTAACTTAACCCTAAACCCTAACCCTGTGTTAGGGTAACCTAACCCTAAACCCTAACCCTGTGTGTTAGGGTAACCTAACCCTAAACCCTAACCCTGTCTGTTAGGGTAACCTAACCCTAACCCTAAACCGACTAGTCGACTAGTGCAATGTTTTCTTCTATTTAGAAAGATTCTTGATCATTTATGTTCAAATGTAGTCCTTTACTCATTGTGAGGGTTAGGTTAGGGTGAGGGTGAGGGCTAGACTTGTTGTTATTTCTACCGAATGGCAAAAAAAACTTGTGTGTCACTTAATAAAGAATCTGAATTATTTGGCTTTTGCTCATTTGTAGCCTATTTTCCTTTTTTTATTTCAACACATTTAACAACAGTAACAGTTGACATCATCTGATGATGTCAATAACAGCTCTCTCCTCAGTTGTGTTTGGGTTAAAATAGAAATGTAATGTCTTCACCTTACTGGAAACTGCAGGGTTACAGCTATGGTTGGAGGAAGCGAGTGCTATGCTACTGATGGCCTCGTGCAGCCCATGGCAATAAAACAACGCTGGCTTCAGTTCTAATGGGATTTCTGTGGTCACAGTCACCTTGGAAAGATGCTTACATTTCACCTACCATCACCCAACCGCCTTGGCACTCAGCGTCCAAATTAATTTCAGGGAATGAGCCAGGGAGATGAGGAAAAATAAACATTTCAACACGAAGAAGAGGCAGTGTTGGTGAGGAAGTGGCTTTTGCTGCTGGCTGCATAATAGTTAACACAAGCCTGTTGAGACAGAGAAACACGGTGTGAATTTTAAGGATGTCGTGTTGTCATATATTTCTTTTATAGTGCCATTACCTACCACTCAATTGCTCCTCTAGGGCTGTGGAACGAGCCGGGTACGGGTGGGATGGCCGGGCACCATGACCCCAGAGGCTCTGTGCTGACAGATGGCTGCTAGAGGCCGTTGTTCTTCATCCCAGGGTGACCTTCATCTCTCTCTCTTTACCATACAAAGAGAAAGATATGAATGTTCTTGGTCTCTCCGTTCGAGGACATAATAATAGCACTATAATTATAGTTATAAGCACTCATAAATATTCAGAATGCTTTATAACAATAATCATAAGGCATAAAGTATTTTATAATGTCTTATAAGGTCCACAATACTTCATTATTGCTGGTCAGGATCATAGTGTATTATAATTCTCATAGTTGTAATGCATTATAATGTGATTATAAGTTACTTTAAGTAAAGTAATGACATTCCTAGTTATAGGCAGATATAATACATTACAAGTGGGTTATAAGTCACTAGAAGTGGTCATTGTTTGCTTTAAGTAAAGTGAAAAAAACTATATCAAACTATAGATAATAACAAACAATTTCTACTTTAGCTGTAGCTGTATGTAACGGGTCATAACACAATACACTGAGTAGTACTGGTAAGGTACATTTACATTTATACTAGGGGTGTAACGGTACTCGTATCGAACCGTTCGGTACGGGGCTCTCGGTTCAGTACGCATACAAACCGAACGGTTCATAAAAAAAAAGAAAACATTATTTTTATTTTATATATATACATAAATATTTTTTGGGAACATAGCTTCAATTGTGTGAAACATAATGTTCTCAGTGCGCCCCCCCCCCAGAAGCCGGCACGTCGCAACAGGGGTGTGATGTTTTGAAGTCAGTTTGACAGTCTGATCGCACAAACATGTTGCTCGCACAAATCTGCCATTGTACGCATCAACACGCTGTATACGATGCACGGCAACATTGCTTGTGTTTGAAGTGTGTTTAAAATGTGCACGGCTAGAAAACGCACCTCAACACTCAGTTCACCCGCCGCTGCCCGACGCGCTGTAATACGTGACGTCACACAGCGTCCTGACTGAATGCAAACATCAGCTACAAAATCACTTTGCTTTGTTTTCTATTGAATATCCTGACCGGCCGCACGCAACGCAGGGCGATGTGACGCTTTGAGTCGGACGCCCTGTTTCTATTTCCTGTCGCTCGTGTTGGGAAAGAATGGATGAGGAACGGCTGATTCATTGCAGCGTTTAGGCTGATTCAAACAAGGCAAAATAAATTACCGCAGTGGTTGTATAGCCGAGGTTACGAGACCATACTCTGTAGTAGAAAATGCAGGCTTTACCAACATGCAACAAAAAAATAATAATTTTACCGAACCGTGACACCACTGTATCGTATCGAACCGTGAATTTTGTGAACCGCTACACCCCTACTGTTCTCTAGTTAATACAATGCAACAGGTGCAACCTCCATATTCCCTATTGGCTATATGGCTATATTCCCTATTATCTTTATCAGAACAAACCAATCACACTGCCATGATACGCCCTGACTAGATTGAATCAACTAGTGGGATGTGATACCTGGGTGAGATTGGCACTCACACCACTTGGTCTGTGGAGGATCTATTGTTGGATTGTAACACACAAGAAGGGCCATTTAATGCTAATCCCAACCCCTCAATTGCTTCTTGATCAACTCAACAGTGGGGGGGTTATCAATTTGTTTCAGGGATTAATATTTTCTTCTTCATTCCGCCATTTGAGTCTCACCAATCACCATTTAAAATACCATTGTAAGAAAACACCCACCCTATATATACATGTAAACTCCACCAAAATATGAATACTTCAGGTGAAACCATATTAATTTCTTTCAGGAATTAATACTTTCGTCTTCACTTACACTTACTCACTTAGATGATGCACTGCATGTGTAAATGTTAATCCAGACATTTTGGGGAGACAAATATAGGCGGAGATGAATAATGCTGAATGGTAATTGGTAAGGGTAAATGTCCTGTCCTGGCCTCTTTTCTGTTTGCAGACACTGGCTTTGGAACCACTGGAGGATTTGGAGCATCTGCATTCGGACAGACCAGCACCACTGGAGGCCTGTTTGGGGCAACACAGAACAAACCTGGTTTGTCAAGTAACTCATAGTTTCAAATTGTAGTACCTGTTTTTATTTTTACAGCAGTTTTCAAAACAAAATACTTCACACAGTGATGACGTTTTTTGGGTGCTTTTGTAATGGCGCAAAATTGCTATGCTGATATGTTTTACCGCTTGAGCCTATGTCAATTCCCCAATATCCCTATCCAGGCGGTCTCTTTGGATCCAGTACCTTTAGCCAACCGGTGACATCCTCCACCAGCAGTGGCTTTGGGTTTGGCGCTGCTAGTGGAACCTCCACTAGCCTGTTTGGTAGTACCAACACTGGAGCAGCCACCGGACCCTTCTCCCAGCCCAGCAATGCGTTCGGGGCCAGCAAACCTGCTTCTTTTGGCAGTGAGTAGCCGCAAATGACTACAAATGTGCTTTATTTCCAAATATCATTGAATCCCCAATGCGCGGCAACGGTCTACTGGCTCCATGTTTGTTTACACGCATACGCCTTTCTTTCCCAGCGTTTGGGACGAGCACAAGCAGCGGAGGGCTGTTTGGGTCAACCAACACCACCTCCAACCCGTTTGGGGGTGCTGCCACAGGCTCCCTGTTTGGAGCGTCTGGGTTCACTGCGGCCCAGCAACCAGGCACTGCCCTCAAATTCAACGTGAGTATCTCACGAGTCATAAACCTCCTGTTGGGCACAAAGTCAGGATCCAGGAACCTTAACAATACCATCTAGAGAGTGCATTATTGTCTGGTTCCTTTTTTTTAATCAGTACTTATCATCCCGGCCATATTTATCTGTAATAAGAGGTACTTTTCAACAAGGTCCGGTTAAAGATCTATGGATGCATACTTTTTCCCCTTCAGCCTCCAACAGGAAGTGACACAATGGTGAAAAGTGGTGTGACCACGAGCATCAACACCAAGCACCAGTGTATCACTGCCATGAAGGAATACGAGAACAAGTCACTCGAGGTGGGTCAGAAAAGCAGACACCATGGTCCAACCAATACATCCATGTGAAAAAGATAGTCGTTCAGATGTCCTGCTGAAAAGCGGTTGGTGTATCGTAACCAACTGAAAATACAGTGTTTATATTTTCCTGTGTGCATTCATTTTATTCTTGGAACCTTCCTCTGGGAGGAATTTGTATACACGTAGATCCACGACCGGCAAAAGGGGCATGTTCAGGTCTGTGTAGCGACGTGGTTCTTCGCATATGGTCTGACGCAGAAGTGTAATTTGGGCTTCAGGATACCGTTTGCCCGACCCGAGTAAAGGTGAACTAATAGTGTGGCTTCCTACTTGCATAGGAGCTGCGTTTGGAAGACTACCAGGCAGGCAGGAAGGGCCCGACCAACCCCATGGCAGCAGCGACGGGCGGTCTGTTCGGCGCCGCGGCTCCAGCCACCTCCAGCGCAGCCACGGGCCTCTTCGGCTCCGCAGCCACCAACACGGGCTTCTTTGGACAGGCCAAGACCAGCTTCGGCATCAGTGAGTCAAATGGGTCTTCATAATGTAATGGGGTTTAGGACTTGGCATGTTTCTACACATGTACAAACAGTGGTTAGTAATGTGGATATGATGAAATGAAAGTGTTAACTGTTTGACTGTCAAAATTGCTTTTAGACCAGGAAAATTATTTGTGAAACAAAATGTTCCCAGAGCATTTCTCTCTCTCCTACCATTACTTGCTGTCCCACTCCTTCCATCCGTTTCTATATTTCTCTCACACGCACCGTCCTGGTGTTTCTTGTGCAGGTGCTGGTGGGTTTGGGGCGGCCACCGGGAGCCTGTTTGGCCCGCAGACCCCACAACAACAACAGCAGCAGCAACAACAACAGCAGCAACAACAACAGCAACAGCAGCAGCAGCAGCAGCAGGCGGCGGCCGGCAGCCTTTTTAAGCCCTTTGGTCAGGCCACCACAACGCAGAACCCAGGCTTTTCCTTCGGCAATACCAACACCATGGGCCAGGCCAACACCAGTACCATGGTGAGATCTACACCTGGCACTCGCAAAGTGTTGTCTCTCGTACTAATCGATTTTATTTTTAAAAACAATTTTGTTGAAAGAATACAATCTAATTTTAGTTTATTTGAACAACATGAATTAATAGAACCATTAAAGATGGCTTGTTTTGTATTTCTGAAAGCACAAGCAGTACACGTGACCCCCGGGTCATGTCCTTTTCCTCTCAGGGTTTGTTTGGTAACACCGTCGCTTCCCAGGCGGGTGGGTTGTTTGGTGCCACGGCTCAGACCAGCGCGGCCACCGGGTTTGGCGCGGCCACCGGGCTGTTCGGACAAACCAACACGGGGTTTGGCACCGTTGGCACACAGGTACAAACGACGCATGGCATATGCCTAATGAAATTAAGCTTTGGGTTTAGATTGAAAAGACACACATTTAATAATTCAAAATGACCCATGGAAAATCATACAGACCCCCCCGCCCAGTGATACATCTGCACTATGTCTGTACATGCATACATATACTAAACACCATGTAGACATGATCTTGGTCCTGTGTGAGTAATGGTCGTGTTTGACAAATACGCTTGTTATGAACGAACACCACAAATCAGACGCAGCCACACATCTGTTTCCGTTTGAAAAAGTAAGACGACGTCTGTACTCGTGTCTCAAAGCAGAGCCTGTTCGGAAACAAGCCGGCCGGCTTCGGAGCAACCACCACCAGCACCCCGTCCTTTGGCACCGGCACCAGTCTGTTTGGCAACAAGCCTGCTCTGACCCTGGGCACTGGAACCAACACGTCCGCTTTCGGTAAGCCTTTCCTCCCCTGTGCGCGTCTTAACAATCTCTGACTTTATCCAAAGGCGTGATATCAGTTGGTTCTGAATCATAATCTGCTGGTTCAAATGATTGAGTGGGTTCTCCTTGATGACCAAGTTCTCCTTGGCTGGTTGCAGGATTTGGTGCCAACCCTGCAGGTGGGAGTCTGTTTGGCAACAAGGCAGCCGCAGGGGGCCTTGGGACGGGCCTGGGAGCTGGCTTTGGAGCAGGTACCAACAGAACCGCTAGAATGGATGCTTGTTCCCTTCCACTCTGTATATAAAACCTTTATCCAGACATGCAAGAATATTGGATGTCTATGATGCAGATGTTTTTTGATTAGTAGGGTAATTGAGCAGATGTCAACATTTTAAAGCTTAATAATTGCCTAATAATTAGAAATGCATTGCATTATGAGACATAGGGATAAACATTCAGAATGGGTACAGTATGCACATTATGGGTAATCTTACAATTTTGTATGCGTGTGTCCTTTCAGCAGTAGGCACGGCCCAGACGTCGTTGTTTGGCAACACCCAAAACAAGCTTGGTACCACGCTAGGATCCATGGGAACCTTTGGGGCGACGGGATTCAACAGTGGGGCCAGCACTCTAGGCTTCGGGGCTCCACAGCAGCCTGTCGGTCAGTCTCTCTCGCTCTCTCTCTCTCTCTCTCTCTCTCTCTCTCTCTCATATCAGTACCGTCCATCCATCTCTGTCACTTAATATATCTATTTTGTGCTTGATTGTTTTCAAACAATCTGTGTATTTTGTTTTCTACTCCAGCGCTGACCGACCCCAACGCTGCCGCTGCCCAGCAGGCGGTGCTGCAGCAACAGATCAACGCGCTGGCCTACTCTCCCTTTGGCGACTCTCCCTTGTTCAGAAACCCCCTGTCAGACCCCAAGAAGAAGGAGGAGGTGAGTCTCGGCTTTATAAACGTAACAAGATGATGTTTGATGGGTTATTGAATTTTCTTTTTTTTTAAATGTCAATTGTCACTTCACCAACCAATCATTTGCAGCGGTTGAAACCGACCAATCCGACGGCCCAGAAGGCTCTGACCACGCCCACCCACTACAAGCTCACCCCGCGGCCCGCGACGAGGGTTCGACCCAAGGCGCTGACCTCATCAGGGGCCTCAAAGTCTCAGCTGTTTGACGGGTTGGACGACGACGAGCCCTCCCTCACCAACGGAGCCTTTGTGCCCAGGTACAACCCGCCAGCTACCGCGCTTACCATACACACCGCAAACATGGTGACGTTGGTCCAAATGACAAGGCAGCAGGGAGAAGCGTTTAGCGTCCATCTTCCCTGGCGGGAGATCGGACCCGGAGCTGACAAATGAGTCACAAACCACGTGTTTTGAACATGCTTGGCACTGGAACCGACATTAAAGGCTAAAAGGCAATTACTAAAGGGATCCAGATGTTTGTCCCCTCAAGTATTTGTTTAGCTGTGTAAGGTCACTAAGGTCAACGTCATTTATTCCTCGGAACCTCAAAGATGAACCGTTCTGTGTTTCTGCATCACTCACAGGAAGAGCATCAAGAAGCTGGTGCTGAAGAACCTCAACAACAGTCTGTATAGCAGCCCCATCCACAGAGACACCGATGACCTGGCCTCCCCCTCAGAGTACCCCCACAACGGCCACAGGTACGTACGCACACACACACACACAGAGTGAAGATGCCCTTAATTCTGAGGCAGTGGTCTTGTAATTCTTCTCTTTTTATAGAAGGTATACAGGTGTGTTTTAACCAATCCTTCTCTTCTCCAGCCACATGGTCGACGATCAGGAGGAGCTCAGGGAGATGCCAGTAGGTGGGGAGAAAGCGGAGGATGACCCAGAGGTGACCCAGTTCTATGTGAACCCCATCGCCAAGCCCATCCCCCAGGGTCGCTCGCAGGCCGGCCTGCAGGATACCATCTGTGAGCTCAACATGCAGCGAGCAGCCAGGAACGGCCAGGAGGTACACACACTGGGATCCCCGTTTTGTTCTCCTGTTGGCGACTAAGTAGACTCCTCCTGGTGACTAAGTAGACTAGTGGTAGTGGATGAGGTGTGGCATGCACACACACACTCACTATGTGCACTTTGGGTGTCTAGAACAGTGCTATATAAATGCATTATGATTTATGAAGTGGGTCCTTCTTCACTGCATGTTGTGTGTAGACGATGGATTGGCCGGCTCGTATGTTGGAACCGGTGGTTGTTGTAGAAAATGATCGGTGACTATGTGCTTCCCAGCTGAGCAGTGAGGAGGTGTCGGTATCTTTGGGAGAGGAGTCCCTGCAGGAGGACAGGGAGGAGGAGGTGGAGGACGTTCAGCTCTCTCCTCATCCAGCCGGTCAGTCTCTTCCTCTTCTCTGTTCACACACAACCGCACACATTTATCAATAGAATAAACTTGTACGGCCCATCAACAGCTTTTTTTCCCCCACTTAATTTACTGCTTTGAAATCAGTTTTTTTTCTACTAATCTTACATTCATGTCGAGTTGTGATTTTGACCTTGATGCTGATTACTGGCAAATTCATGACTTGACAGTGGAAGCCGTTGTACTCAGTTGACGCCATTTCAAAAAATAAAATACAAATGTTTCCTCCATTAATTTGTTCAGGCATAGTTCTGTCTCGTGTCGGATATTACACCATCCCATCCATGGACGAGCTGGCAGAGATGGTCGACCACAATGGACAGTGTGTGGTGGAGAACTTCAGCATTGGCAGGAAAGGTAATGATCCATCTACCAAGAGAATGCACCAGATCTAGGGGTGGGCGGTATTCTGGTGTCATTGTTATCACCAGTGTGAACGTGTGTCACAATATGGATTTTTCAATACCGCCATCACTGGTATAAAACAATAATAGCCTAATTATAAAATATTTTTAAAAAGCATTTTATTTTCTACGTTTGCAATCAATAGCGCTTCATTCGCTGTTGGTTGTCTTGACTGACTCACTGTTCAACCAATCCGGATCGTAGAGGCTCGGGGGCAGGGCTTGTTTTGTTCTTAAGACTCCACAGTTTACGGAGATACTAAATGTTCATATGATTATATCTTTCTACAAGCAGTACAAACGGCTAAGCGGACAAAAACAATATATACTTCACCGATTCCCAAAGTCAACAAAGGGCGTTTTTATTGAGGATTTCTCAAGTTAGCGTGTTTGTGGGACTAAATGCGATGGTAGACATTATTTATGATTATTTATGACTTAATGGATCAGCGTGTTAAATTGGTAATTTTGACTGTTCTTTAATCCAAAAAAAATTAAATAATACACACACATGGTTTCTAAAGGAACATCCTTGGATGGCATTTGTTCGCGATGGTTTGCCATGCGGTTTTTCATTGGCTGAAGTGTGATCACTGTGTGCTCCGATTGGTCCCTGTAGGCTACGGCTCCGTGTTCTTCTGCGGGGTGGTGAACCTGACGGGGTTGAACTTGGACGAGATAGTCCACTTCAGACGCAAGGAGGTTATAGTCTACCCTGATGACAAGAACAAGCCAGCCGAGGGGGAGGGGCTGAACAGGTGAGTGATGTGGCGTGAGGTGGCAACGTCATGAGTGGGGTTGTTATGTAAATGTATCTGTCAATAAAGAAACTAAAATACATGAAGAGGCTTCATAAAGAGCAGCGGTTCCCAACCTTTTTCAACTCAAGGCCCACTTGAAATTCAAAAAAATGTGCGGCCCACATCCAACCATAAGTAATAAGGACGCAAAATAATGTGTTCTCAGAGTACGTTTTAGCCATGGATGTGATTTTAGCAGAAAACATTACGATTAAAAAAATGAAATTAGTTTTTAAACCTTTTTAAATGCGTTTTTTAAACATTTAAAAACACCATTTATTTTTTAGAATTACATTTTGTCATGAAAATCATGATGTTTAGCAAATGATTTTGGCAGCCCACTTGCAGGACCATCCCACAGGTTGGGAATTGCTGATGTAGAGTGTTCAAAAGATCCAATCGATCCCTATGACACTTCAAAAGTTTGTCAAGCTGAGAAGGCTGTTGTGTTGGGCTTTCTCTTTTGAATCTCTTTCCCTCACCCCTTTCCCCCGAAGACGTGCTGAGGTGACCCTGGACGGCGTGTGGCCCAATGACAAGACCACCTGCACCCAGATCAAGAGCCCAGAGCGCCTGGGCGATATTAATTATGAGGGCCGTCTGGAGAGCGCCTCACGCAAACAGGGGGCCCGCTTCCTGGAGTATCGACCCGAGACCGGCTCCTGGGTGTTCGAGGTGAGGGACGGCAGTGTTTTTTAAAGATGCACCGCTTCCATTGCAGTGGTTTGACCACATGGGCTTTGAAGACCTCCTAATGCAAGCCTATCACTAGTGTTTTCCGTGTCTCTTTAAACAACACTTCTTTCCTCCCCCACCAGGTGGTCCATTTCTCCAAATATGGTCTCCTGGACTCTGATGAGGAGGAGGATGTGCCGTCCAAAGCCGATCCCAAGAAACTGAAGATGATGACGTCACTGCCTCCCTCCAAGCTGCTTCAGCAGCACCTTCCCCCCTCACAGCAGGTGGCGCCACAGGCTCAGGTAGATGGAGCTGCCTGTGTCCGTCCACATCTCTGACATTATCATTAGAATATAGGTTTTAGAGGGACATTTCTCCCCAAAATACTAGAGAAATGTGAGAAGAGCATTCATGAATCAATATTAACATCTCAGGCATCTTGATCACGTGACTTCATTTCAGTTGATGGCATAGAAGCTGCTGTCAACTGAAATGTGTGACTGTGTTGTCTGGGTGAAGTGCTCTCTTGATTTAAGTTTGGGAATCCATCTGTCCACATTGTGTCTGGTTTTATGACATTAAAAAGCAGTTTATTTTCATTTCTTATATATTTTAACATGTTTGTTAATTGAGCTGCGATTGGTGATTTGATTTACTTTCCGTTGGCAAATGACGGATGGCGATAAAATGGCTCTTTCTTCTTAAATGTAGGGTTGCCACTATCGATTATTTTTATATCGATTTAATCGATAGATTAATCTAAACCAGGGCTCCTTAACCTTTGTAACTGTGACCCGGTATGCAAATGGTGACAAATGGCGGCAGCCCTACTTGAATGCAAGTTAATGTTTATATAGTTGCTGTTATCTAAAATGCCTGAGTTTCCATGTGGATTATATGATGGGTTGCAATTGTTCTAATTCTAGTTCTAGTATTCTAAATTCTAGTATTCTTAATCTTCTAAGGTCATTTCCAAGGTGAATTGGTTTTGTCCCTGTGATGTTGGATAGCTTTCAGTGGAGCCCAGTATGGGGATATTTGTAGAGATTTTTATAGAACCCTCTCATTTCCAATTAAAAGGCACATTTCGTATCTAAATTTGTATAAAAGCATTATTCAATGCCCTATGATCTATTCTAAACCTCATGGTTTAATGTGCCCTAGCTTGTCTTGTTGGCAGTCAATAAACCAGTTATTTATGTGTATTTAAGTCTCAGATTTTACATTAACTCTATCATCATATCCTATCCGTAAAATACAGTTCAAAGGGGAAAGATATACATTTGTATGACATGTTTTTGGAAATGTGTGGTTTTAAGTTGTGATATTTATCCTTGTACCAAGGGTTAAAGAAATAAAGTTACTGAAGTGAACCTTTCCCCCCTGGTCTATTAGGTCTGTTTTTGTTTATTTAAGTCTTGTTTTATTCTATACAATCATGTTTCTATGTGCTGCTAGTAAATCCAATGGCCATCTAGGATGATTATGTCACTCACACACATCTCTGCGTGTCTCGTGTACCCGTTGTGTGTTCTGTCTGGGATCCAGTCCACCGCCGTTCAGGAGCTGCCCGGTGGCCTGGTGGAGCTGGACAGCGACATGGCCGATATCACCCAGGGCACCCTGGCAGACGGCATGCTGGGAGGAGATGAGGACTGGGTGTCGGACGGCATCGGCGGCCGCCTCACGGGCCTCGTTCCCTCCGAGCAGGAGCCCGTCTCGGCCTCTAGCCAGATCGCCTCCTCTCTGGGGATCAACCCACACACCCTCCAGGTTAGAGCCCACAAACATCAAGCTGTGTGATGCATAATGCATAATGGTGATTAGCACTCGGCCTTTCTGTTGGGTGAGCTGATCACTGTCAGCGATCAGTGTTTTATAGAGAGACTACTGTTTTAGTGAGTTTGATTAAGGGGATACAATTAAAGAAACGTCAAATTGTCCATGTTATCCTAATGCAGTTTAGTCTATTACAATCCTAGGCTGCGTTTCCCGAATGTACCTCAGCGCCAAGTGTGTCGTGAACGGAAGGTTTTCAAGGAAGATTTTCACGAGTGATCCGGACCACTCGTGAAACTCTCTCTTGGAGATCACCAGCACATAATAAGAATGTTATCGTTTCCTGTCTATTCATTCATCATGATGGAAATAAATATATTAAAATGATATATTAAAAATAAGAAACTAAATGTATTTTGGTATTTTTTTAATGTTTATTTGTATGTAGTTTCTGACTGGTTAGTCTATATATTTCACAGAGATTAGGCAATTGACAGATCTTTATTATACATGTTTTTATATATATACACACTCGTAAAGTATACCCCGCGGCATATTATTAGCTGTTATCGCAGGGGGGGCAAACACATGTTTGTGTTACGGTGCTGTAATATAACAATATATTTTATATATCTTCATTATACTATCAGAGGCCGACAGGAAACATTTGGTGTGCGCGTCACTGTCCGCGTAGCCAATCGGTGACGGACATCTCCACCTTACGTTCTTAAGGTCGTACCTCAAGTGACTCGTGAAATCAGCCGCTTAAGGTAGAGTTCGGGAAACACTCGCGAAGTGGAAGGTCTACCTTGAAAAATGTCTCTTGAAAACCTTGGTGAAAACTCAAGGTATGCCGGTATCGGGAAATAATGAATGATATAGAACAGTGTGCCCTTTTAAAATTAATGTTCTCTGGGCCCTAATGGTTTTTCCCCTGTTTTATCAGATCATGAAGGCCTCTCTGTTTGCTGAGGATGACGATGAGGGGGACATGTTCCAGGAGCAGGGG
>OMKN01022624.1:0-18645 GCA_900302345.1 Melanonus zugmayeri
ATCTACAAATATGAGAATTATCTTTGATTATTGGGTGCATGTATACGCTACTCCACGCCGACTTAAAAAAACAAACAATTTAGAGGTAAGGAGACTTGGCCTACATCAAGGTTTATTTAGTTACGATTTTCTGCAAATTGGCGACACCTGCTGTTCCAGTTTGGGATGCGTATAAAATGAAACCGGATCAAAATGTCCAAACTGAATCAATATTTGAATGCATCAGTCATGACGAGTATATAAATAATTGTGATGTGTTGCCAAAAGCTTTTTAGTCAAATGCATTTTACATGAAAGTGTTCATTATTGTATTGTAAGCCCAAGCACTATGCCAGCAAGCTACGGTATTACATTCTATTGAACAATTATAATATACCATTGTGATACTGTTTCAAGCACCAATCATATATCGATACTACAATTGTAACTAGGCTTTTCACCATGCAGATGATACCAAAAATAAATAATACAGAAGCCACCCAGACAGCTCACATTTTATTTTGGGGGCATCCAAGGATACATTTTCTAAAAAGAAATACATTTACAATTAGCTGAACAAAATTCATAAAATATTAAACTACAATTAAATAATAGAATATTTTCTAAAAAGAAATACATTTACAATTAGCTGAACAAAATTCATAAAATATTAAACTACAATTAAATAATAGAAATTAAATTATTCCGTCTTCTGGAAAGCCCTTTTCTGGAAGCAGCATGCCCCTAAATAAATCAAGATTGAGGATTTATAATGTAGTCACAAATGCATAGCCCATCATTTATTGTGTTGCCTTTAATTCAACTGAATAATTAGCTCTCATAAAAGTAATGCATACTGTTACGTGAGTGAGTGAGACTGTGTGGGTGTGTGTGTTTTAGAGTGTGTGTGTAAATACATTTTCTGAGAAATATGATGCTTTGATTCTGAAAAACAATTAATTTGATCAGCGATGCTTTAGTGTTGAGTGTGCATGGATGGACCCTAATGTGGCATTTACTGGAGAAGCCAAAACCTTCCCCATACAGAAAACCATTACAATCAAACAGCCCACAGTCTCTCATGTATAGTGAGTGTCTCAACCCCATTTAATAACTTAATATTGTTATAATGACTTTGCAATATCCATCGTGATGACTCGAGTGATCAGGGGTTGCCAGTCGCCACCTGTGGAGCTACTATGACCCAGCAAATGATTGTATGTATAATTTATTGTATAATTTGTTTACCAGCATAATGCAGTAAAACAAATTATGTCAAAAAGTGAGATAATTAATTTATCTTTTCATTTACAGTATTCCCCCTTTCCATTTTCAAACATCATACTAATGAAATAACCTTTTCAGACCGCGACCCCCAAAAATGTATGCTGGAACGTGCGACCCCTAACTTTCGAACTTAAAATAGTTTCCCCTGTCTGACCTTCGTAATACCAGAACAAAAAGTGAATTAATTGTTTTTTGAGCGTGGTTGGCCGATTCTGTTAGCCGTAGTCATGGGTTTTGATCTGGTATATGCAGGATGCAGGCCTTATTTTGACCGTTATGTTTTCTGATGATTTTGTGATAAATAGCAGGCATATGTTGAAGTTACACTGCAAAAGAATATGAGCAGAACCACTGCTCTAGACTAGTACCATTTGTGGCCATGCAGTAGCGCTGTTTGTCTAATTTCTAAGACCATTCTGTGCTACAATTATGGTATATGGTCTTGATCTATATAGTTCAAATTTCATATTTACAGATTAAAAATTAATTACTTAGAAAAATAATGCAAAATACTGTAAATGTTAAGCTCACCTGTTCTGACAAAAGTTCAAAACTTTTTCTTGTAAAAGCCACTTAGCTCAATGGGGAATTCTGTGGAGTAAAGGCAAACATTATCATTACCAATTAACACTTAAAGGCTGCAGTGCAGTCAACAAGTCAAGATGTTTGGACTTTAAATTCAAAACTCCATTAGATAACCAGACTAAACTTTGAAAATCACCCACAAGGGGTCAGAAAAACCATAACCTATCCAAAAAATGTTCAGCAATGAAAAAACGAATCAAAAATGTTATATATAAACAAATAAATAACCGTTACTGCCAAATAGGCAAATGTTTCCATGTCTGTTTGTAAACGATTAAACATTCATACGTTTACGTATATGTGTGCGGAATGTCACATTACAGAAGACATGGGGAACTGGGAGTTCAGACCTACAACCTCTTCTCCTTGAATTACCCAATAAGATGGCTTTATACTTGAGAAAGCAGCTTGAATTCATAGGCACTGGGTCACAATTATACTTTTGATTCACTAAACAGCCTTAGAGAGGGCCCTCTGTTGATTGCCAATTGTAGCATATTCCTGCCATGTATGAATGACATTTCATACATGGCAGCTGATTGTGTATTGTTTAGGGCTGCGTTTCCCGATACCGGCATACCTTGAGTTTTCGCGATGTCCGTCACCGATTGGCTACGCGGCAGGAAACGTTTTGTGTGCGCGTCCGCGTAGCCAATCGGTGACGGACATCGCGAAAACTCAAGGTATGCCGGTATCGGGAAACGCAGCCTAGGTGTAATAATGTGGATTCTGTATCGGTTGTATAAAAACAATGCCCATGTTCATAATCACAGGACACAAGACAATGGCCTTAAATGTGGTTTGAATTTACAAAACCAACACTTTGGAAATGCACTATTAGCACCCATTAGCAGTCATTTACAATTATACAAAACAATGGTTTATCTCAGTCCTTTTAGATTTTAACTGAGAAGGAGAGTACATTTCCGCATTTTTGTGGCAATAACTGCAGGTTCAGTATCACTGGTTTATCACCTCAGACGAGTGTGTGGACGAACATAAAGCAAGCCATTACAACCATCTGAAGGGCCTCAACAGAGCAGATGGAGTGCATTGTGGGGCTCATCACTGACAGCGATGAGTCAGCCTACAGGGAGGTCGGTACACATTTACACCCCAGCATGGTGTAAAGACAACAACCTCTCTCAACTAATCTCTCAGCTAATTCTGTCAATTACATCTACCTTATCACCTTTACGAGAACTTTGTTATGATACTCCAGTGTAAACTTAAGACTCGAAAAAGGGTCTTCCACTCGAGGAATGGGGAAATAGGGAGGATGTAGAGCGCCAAGTATGACGCAGTCTACGTGTGCTCTATTTATAGAGTAACCCTGTAACATACTTATTGTTTTTTGTATATTTATCTATATATTTTTGCCTAGCATATTTTATCCTTCTAGTATATTATGCCCTAAATAGGTAGTTGCCGGTGACTTGTATTTATTCATAAGAATTTCAGTGCCCAGTCTGACACTGAACAACTATGTTGTTCTGTGCATCGGACAATTAAATACTTGAACAAAAGCACATTGGCTTCAAAAGGATGAGACACTGATTTCAATGACCATGAATAACCTGCACAGAGGTGCCACGAGATAACACCTCGCGCCCCAACACCACCACCTGGCCTGCACACTATACATGGAGCAAGGTTACCATGGGTTACTCAGGTGTTAAAGGAATACTATTTTACCACTACCCCTCTATCAAACATCTGGGTGGACACTCCCACTTGTGATGTCACTAGAGGGTATGGTTACCGTGGGCTGCTCAGGCGCTATCTGGATGATGAACTGGTATGTCGGCACCACGCAGTGTTGCAGCACCAGTCCGTTTAGCTCGCCATCCTCTCCCCCGAAGTCGCCGACGGGCACCGTCAGCGTGAATCCCTCTGCCATGCTCACCTCCGACATGCCGTCGAGGAACTGCCAGGAAGACAACATGTACATTATTGCGGCAGTTGACTCCTGCCACACGCCACCTAAGTGGCTTTGCTGGGTTGGCTGTTGTCAAACCAGTATTGGCAAGATGTTACAGCCAGAGCAGATGGTAAATGTCAGAGCTCTCCCTGAGTGTGTGTGTGGTGATGGCCGGGTTATCCTGTGTGCCTTCATTATTCAAATGCACCACAGGTGTGCAGCCTCACCCAGCCCCAGAGTCTAATCAGCCTGACTCAGGCCAGGTGAGGCTGCTTAAACCAACCCCACACACATACTCAACAATTATCACTACAATAACATAAGCCTTGCTGTGTCTCCCCCAGTGAGCCCTTATTTCAGTGTTTCCAAACCTTGGGGTGGCGGGACCCAATTTGGGGTCGCCTGCAATTACAGTAAATGGGTAAACGTCCCCTATATACAAACAGACTAACAATCCTAGGCTGCGTTTCCCGATATCGATGAACCTTAACGGTTTTCAAGGGATATGTTCGTACACACACACACACACACACACACACACACATATAGGTAAGGTACATTCGGGAAACAGCTCGGTAGCTTAAGGTATACCTTAAGGGAGATTTCACGACACATGTAGCACTAAGGTACATTCGGGAAACACAGCCCTAATGATTTGTAGCCACAAGCAAACTAAAGTGTGGGGAGGCAGAGGCACAACAATGTAAGAAGTTGGGGTCTGATCTAAATAAAGTGCTAGACACATTAGCTCATGCTGCTCTTGGCGGGAGGCCAATTGCTTTGAGAATTTACATTTTTTTACCAGAAATGTTGGCTATACACTCAATAAATAGCATTATACTACATACTGTGATAATAACTTTTGTATAATATCTAGTCTATCTAAACATTTTTTAAAAGCAACCAACAAAAGACTTACATCATCCTCTCTCCACAGGCCACTGATGGCCTCGTCATTACCATAACTAATTGCATTCTTCAGAAAGTCAGTCCCAGTGGCATCTCCCTACAGAAATACACAGATACACATACCCACACACCAATAACAGGGTCAGCCAGAGCAACAGAGCCTTTCACAAACACAAGGTCACTTGTCATTGTTAAAGGTCTCTGATAAATAAATGCAACACTTACCTTTTCAGTGTCCTGCAGCACGGCAACTAGTAATCGGATGTACTCGCAGGCAGCCCTGAGTGTGTCCACTTTGCTGGGCTTGTGGTCGGGGCGCATGAGGGGCACCATGCGCTTCAAACGGGAGAACATGGTGTTCAAGTTCTTGATCTATGGGTTTTAAAAAGAACACAAAAGGAAGAACAAAAAATAACAAGTTTAAGGATTTCAAATTTTTAGAAGCATGTTTCCATATGAATTACAAGTCTTTGTGATTAAAAGTCACCAGACTGGATCTTATAGCACCAGGTGTGGTGGTTGTGGGTGAGGGTACTGATGTAGGCCTATCCCAGGGTACCTGCAGGCTACTTCACATTTGATTTGGACAGAAAGGAGTGTTCGTGGTTACATGTTTAAATGCAGCATTTTCTCCACAATGGAAAAAAAACAAAAGAACCATCTTGTGTAGGCTAAATAGGCCTACGAAATACCAATTCCAAAGCGTTCAAAGTTTTACTAAAACCACACACTTACTCGCAGACGTTCTTTGGCATTCACCATTTCCCTTTTTTTCACAATTTCACTGTAGTCCTCGGCGACCATATACAAGCCGTCTTTCCCTCGTTTGAACTTTGCAATGCTGCTGTGCTCCGGAAGCACGGCCTCGCCTCTCACACGCATCAGTATATCGCTCATCAGTTCTGCCGCCGGAACCTTCATTTTAATTAGTCCTGAAGATGTCTCCGCTTGAGTTTACGGGTTGTGTGTTTCTCACAGACACGCGCAAGAAAAGAAAGTGTCTAATTATCAGCTGCGCGTGACGTGTGTATGGGGAGGTGGGCTCGCGCGTTTCTCCTCCGACGCTATCAGGTCCGCCTGTCACCCTGAAGCATGCTTTGAAGAGGCCGACGCCGCAGGTGTCGAATTCTGAGCCCCTGTCAGAACCTCACCTCCCTTCGCGTGACGCGCACGCTGAATATCAACCCAATCACGACCATTACCATTATCCAATATTGTCTTCCTACTTTTCAATGCTTATACACATTTACATTTGTATTAGGCCTACATTGTATTTTCTTTTATTTAAACTTTGAATTTGTACTTTTATTGTTTTGTATCTTATTCTACATGTTGTGCTTTGGCAATGTGAATGTACGTTTTACATGCCAATAAAGCCCTTTGAATCTTGAGAGAAAGATTATGGTAGGGTAAAAGGCAATAAGACGTAGTTTTATTTTTAATTAAAAGTAGGCTACATTTTGAATGAAAGAGATGGGGATATATATATATAGAGCGTCATACACTACATTTCCTGCATTCTGGTGAATTTTTAGGCACCAATGTGTGCCTATTCTGCATCAATGTATGGTGGAAATATCTTTATTGATGTAAAGGAAAATACTAAATTCAGGCACCAGGTGACTAGCAAGCTTTTATTGCCAGGCATTGCCAGGCAACATTAGCCTACCTTAAGATTAGTTAGCAAAATATTACCTAGTGGCTCACAACTTACTTGGTTTTGAGACTTTTTGAGAAAAAATGTTTGTTGTTCTCCCCCTTTTTCAATTCTTATTTATAAAGACTTAAGTAAGATCATGGAATAGTCCAATGTAGTGGGGACTGAGGCAGATGCAGGCCTATAGATCCTTCACACCCACACCCACTGTGACTTATTTTTATTTTTATGATTGTGGGTGTACCGATGGGAATATGTTGATATTTTACATGACTGACTGAAATAGTAGCCTATTAATAGCGTCGTTGTAGTCAACAGTTTGACAACATGTTATATATTGCCAATATAGTGAATGCCAACAAGTACCGATTTTCAGCTGCAAATACGATACGGTAATGTAGGCTATATGAGCTCAACAGAAGGCCTAATAATAATAAAATAATTAATAATAGCATTCATACACATACTCGACTACCTACGTGAGACACATGACGTCGCGTACAGCTACGTCTCTGTGGACCTGCCAAACCAGTCAGGCTGCTACACCACGTCCAACACGTCCTGTTCACTCATAACAAGAGCATGGATATGGCATTCGACACATTATCACAAGGAGAATGTGTGACCAACAAGGTATCGTAAATCGTTCTTCCTCAACATATTTCATTTGCGTAACATCAGAGACGTTGTGGGTTTATATGTGTTTCGGGTTATTAATGCAACAGGATGTCAGCCACCGAAGCTATTGGGAGTTTGGTGAAGGTTAAGCTCCGTTTCACTTAGCGGTGACATCGGGCAGGTCCTATTTTAAAACAAGAGGTGATCACGGGGTGTTCGAGCTCATTTCTCCCATTTGCTCATAGTTTTCCTTCTTTTATTCGACTATATTCAAGTATCTGCTGCGTATTGACCCAGCAGCGCCTTCCTGGTAGCCAATCACGAGCTAAACCAGGGCGTGACGCAGCGAGACGACCAACTCAAGTTACTATAAGTACGAGGAAGTTCAACCAGCATCACTCCAAGTCAAAGCCCGGCTACGACACAAATACGGCATCTTACACGCCCAAAAAGGTTTCAGACCATTTTAAATAAGTTGTCATAGAGTATTACAGTAAAACAAATAACAAACAAAAAAAACACCAACGTCGAAGATGATAGCGTCGCATCTGCTGGCGTACTACTTCACGGAGCTCCATCACGACCAAGTTCAGAAAGTGAGTGTTTGACGACAGAAGCGAAACGTAGTGGGATCTCGTTAGTAGTACATTGATCCATCTCTTATGCGTGAACTCCCGAGTTTGTGGGGGTACTGTGTGTGTGTACTGTCTATTAATAATAATCGAGTTGGGCCGGTCAAGCTGTGTATGTGTGGCTGCATGGCGTGGTGTGGTAGGCTAGTGCTCGTAGTCAGTCGACACCACTACGTCCACCATGCGCGTCTAGGATGTTGCATCATAGTCTACCGACGCTGCTTCAGTCTGGTGCAGACGCTAAAATATTAAATTATTTTTGTGCAAGCTCCTGTACATTGCAGTTACTAAATATGAATGAAATATAAACTACAATAAAAATATAAGATAAGATATACAAATAGCAGCTATACATAAAGTGAATGTGTGAGTGCAACATCTACAATATCAAGCAAGTTAATGTCAGGGCTGCAGCTGCTGACTGACTCACGATGTTGTGTCCCCCCTACAAACATAGGCCTACATGTGATAAATGTGTTGCAAAATGCATTCACTTGTCATGTTTGACGTTTTGAATGTGATTTAAAAAAAACAACAACCCATCTTTGTCATTGTTGATTATTTAAAGCAATTATTTCTACCTGCCCTAGATGGATAGATATATAGTGTTTAATTTAGCAGACACTTTTATCCAAAGCGATGTGATTTATTTTTCATATGAATATCATGAGCAGGGGTTTGGCATCTTGCATCGCTGCAGACATTGGGGTTCAAACAATGACCCTTTCGGCTTGGAGTCATTAATGATAGTGACATATGACTGGATACCATCCTAGCATTCCCACAAAGCAAGGACATTGTGCTGACATCATCTTGTTTGATATTGTAGATGTTCATGTAATCATGCCAAATCACAACCTATGGCAAATCACAGACAGGTTATTAATATAAGATATAGCACTTTTGCATAGTGCAGAGAGTAGTAGGCCTACACTGTATGTCTTCATGCAATACAGTCTTACTCATCCCCAGGATTTGAAATAAAACTTTAAAAGTAGGATTGAATTATTAGGAATCAGAATATATGTCTACTACATATTTAGACAAACTGGCATATTTAGAGAGGTAGGCCTAGATAATCTCAATCTATTTCTTCTTTTTACATACAATGACATTTTGCAGACACCATTATCCAAAGTGACTTAATAAGTGAGGCTGAGAACAATTGGAGTAGCTACACTGCATGTCAGTAAGCAGCACTGTAAATTGCTGTGGAAGTGCAGGTTAACGACTCAATTTGTAGGCAGCATAGAAAACTACTATTCAAAAATTTTTGCTTGAATAGATTTGCCTTACGTAAGTAGGCCTAAGTATGATGAATTACCTTGTATAACACTAACAATGGTCAATAATGTTATATAAAATAAAAGATGCACAAAACAGTACAATTTATTTCATACTATCCAAAGAGGATCAGTATCTCGTTTTAGAAATCAGTACATGCATACAGGGGTTGAAGGGCTAGTTATAGTCTGTTTCCCTGGACTGGGACACAAGACTTGGAACTGAAAACCCACCTCTTCAAACTCGCCTATCCATAACCTCTTCTACTGTTTGTTTTTGTCTCCATTTATTTTGTTCAAAATCTTTTTTACACACACTCCATTTCTGAAAGAGCTGGGGCTGGCGCTGAGGACTTAATATTTACTTCCTGGAAGTGTGTGTCAGTCGCTTACATCATGGCGTTAGAGGGCTCGTCCAATCTAGGGATGTTCGCGACTAGACGACTAGTCGTTGCTGCGCTTGGTAGTCAGAAATAGTAGTCGGTTAAAAGCTTTTTTCTCGGCATGCACTATTGATGGAAATATGCATATAAGAATTACACCATGCTTTTAATAGGCCTAATTAACCCACGTTAAACAACGTGTAGTTTCCCAAAACATCTAATCATTAATTTAATAATTTAATTTAATCTGGTTCACAATTCTCAACAGTGCTCTTCACCCCAGTCAGTCATCTCAGGTGCGCTGCCATTCATACGGAATGGCAGCTGAAAGGCAACATAAAAACAAAAGATCAGTATCACATTATAACGTGAAAGTTATCAAGTTATAACGTGCAAAGTTTCAAGTTATCATGTTATGTTTTGAATGAGGAAACGGTGTGCACCATGGGGAATGGAACATTGAGGAATATATGAGCTCATTTACACGATGTGATGAAGTTCTACTTCATGTTTGTTGTAGTGGTTATACTTTGATATTGTAGCGATTGTTTTAGTGATACTGATAATCCCTTTCAGGGATTCCGTACATTTGCGATCAGTGGGTCTTGTCATGACTTCATTTGACTAGGCCTACCTGTTTTAATTAGATATAGAATAATAACATGGATCTATGAACGAGCTCGTGCTCCCACTGAAGGATTGAACTCTGAAAAAAAGCACAAGATGGAGGAGAAGGTAATTCTTGCGGTCTTGGACTATTACTGTATTTTTGATAGTACCAGTGATGTCTATCGCAATTTAAATGTTAAAGGTCGGAAAGGTGTCCATGTAGCAGCTGTGCAATGCATTCTGGGAGCGGTGCGTTTCGAGAGACGATGCGTCGCTCGAAAAAAGTCGCTTGAAATCCGCGAGCAGATACCAAGGACAGCCCAGTGAGTGAAAGCGTTTGTCCAATCAGGTGCAGCCAGGAAGTGTTTGCGCGGTTGTAGGAGGTTTTAGCCTGTATGTTTTCTTTGTTGGTCAGACAATGGAAGAGAAATTGATAACTGCTGTGTCCGGATATCCACTCCTCTATGATGCTTCTCTGCCATCATACAAAAATAACATGGAGAGACATAACATTGTTGGTGTTTCTGGTGGGTTGAAAAGATATATTGATATATAGATATACAGTCTGTATAGTTTACAGACTGTTCTTTGCATATAGTAATATCCCACGCTGATCTGGCATACTGTAGATGTTTCATCCTCCATGCATTAATGTCTAGCATTAGAGCTGTAAATGACAAATGTGATCATAGGAGCATAATCTTTTCTCTTCTTCTTCATCTTTCTTAGGTGGACAAATATCTGTACCACCTGCGGCTGTCTGATGAGAATCTGATGGACGTGTCGCAGCGGTTCAGGCGGGAGATGGACAAGGGCCTGGGCCGAGACACCAACCCCACCGCCGCCCTCAAGATGCTGCCCACATTTGTACGCTCCACCCCTGATGGCACTGGTAAGTGACTGGCCAGAACCGCCGCCTAGACCAGGGGTACTTGGTCTAATTACCGTATTTTCCGCACTATAAGGCGCACCTAAAAGCCTTTAATTTTCTCAAAAACCGACAGTGCGCCTTATAATCCGATGCGCCTTATATATGGATCAATATTGGTTAATTATGGCTACCGTAGTCAGGGGGCGTCGCCGAAGTAACAGCGGTAAAAACGGTAAAGGGGAATTCCAGTCCCACACCACTTGGAAGAGTTGCGACATTGAGGGGACAGAAAACTGAGCGCTCGAGCGCTGTTCTTGTAGCTTTGAACTGTGACAAATGGAGTTGGAAATACATTGTTTTCAACGAGGGAGGCGCAAATAAGAGCTACTGGTACGTACGGTACCGTATTGTGAATGCACTAACTTGTTTTGGGAGTGAACGGAGTTGTCAGAACGCTGGTTTGTATTCTATTAATAAAGTTTGACTGACTGACTTATCTGACTGTTTTGTTGACATTCCCTTTAGCGCAGCTCCATCTAGTGGATGCATAAAACGCAACCGCAGCCACTACAGTAGCTTCTATTCTATGCGCCTTATAATGCGGTGCGCCCTATATATGAAAACAGTTTTAAAATAGGCCATTCATTGAAGGTGCGCCTTATAATCCGATGCGCCTTATAGTGCTGAAAATACGGTACATCCAATTTCCCCTTCTGGGATTAAAGTTTATCTTACTCAGTAAATAAATGGATGATTGTGTAGTGGAGTAAGCTGAGTAAATGAGTAGTTGTGGTAATTGTAGTAAAGTTGTATTCGTTTGGTTGGATAAATGAATAATGCAATGTTGTGTTGTGTTTACATGTCCTAGTCTCGGGGCATGGACCTCGTGGAGATACTGTCCTTCTTATTCCAGCTCAGCTTCTCCACTCTCGGCAGAGTAAGTCGCCCACCTGTGTGTCATCGGTCATTTTCAAAGTGAAATATTGCGTTCATTTAACCCACATGACAATACACCATGCTAATGGCCAAACCGGTGATTTATGTGTTCTTTTATCATCATCATCATCATCTCTGGACCATTATACTGATCACACCTTGTTGCCTCAGGATTACTCTGTGGAGGGAATGAGCGAATCCCTGCTCACTTTCCTTCAGCACCTGCGGGAGTTTGGCCTCGTATTCCAGAGGAAGGTAAGCTGTCAAATATCATCAAACGTCCCCCTTCAGCCACACTATTTATATTCAATGGACGCATGGGTCCATATCAGTCCAAAATACAATAAAAGTACAATACAAGGACAAATGGTACAGAAATATGCACGTCCACAGTGATTAAAACACATACACACATTTGTTCCAAAAACAAGAGGAATACTTTGTCACTCTGTAGGCTCAGTTAAAGCCGTTATGATTACATTTTTTAAATCAATTCGCCGACATAAATGTATATGAACATTTGAATGAGATTAAACATGAACTTCCTCAACGCGGTGTGAAAGATGGGAACATTATGAGATTCTGAATGCATCATTAAATGCCACCTGAAGCTTTTTCATTTCCACTTTACTGAGTGGAGTGGTTAAAGAGAGCTGCTTTAACATCATCTGTACACGTATGACATTAGCGTGCTAGCATAGCGGCTCGCGCACACAGTTAGCAACACCTGATGCTGCGCGGCGGCGTCATCACATGAATCATTCCTGATGATGTGACCCAAATATCTTTCACTTTGTTCACCACATTTAGCGGTGGGTCTGCCATGAAGGATGAAGGACAATTGAGCTTTTGATCCTCCTTGGTTTTAGGAATCATGATAAACACTCTTTTTAGAGTCTCATTCTGCTCATTCTGCACTGGAGCAGACTGAGCAGTTACTGTAAGCCAGGAGACAGCGTACACCAGAGGGTTAATAAGACCGGATGATCTTTCTAAAACGTTAAGAGTGTAAGACTTACACTCTTAACATTTTAGAAAGATCATCCGTATAAAGATTGAAGAGAAGGGGTGACGGTATTCCACCTTGTCGGACCCCGTTGGTCACTAGGAAAGGTGTAGACATGCTCTTACCCCGTCTAGCTTGCATGGTTTGATACCAAAAACACAAGATCCCTGTAAAATATGGGGGGACCCCTCGCTCTGCTCGTACTGTAACAAACAATTTACCCCGATTAATTTGCTCAAATGCTTTGGATACATCAAGGAAGCATAAGTATTGTAGTGTTATGTCTTACATACTTATTAACAACTTCCTTCAGTGCATAAATACACAAATCTATGCTAATCCAAGAGAGTTCTTTCTAATACTTTGCTAGCCAGGGCTAATGGTCTGTCATTTTCTATGCTGGATATTTTACCAGTTTTGTCTTTGACAACTGCCGCTAATAAGATAGACACACAATAGAGTCAGGTAGTATGCCATGCATTCATATTCCAGAAGAACACATAGTACCACTGAGATCCTATGGCTATCGACGTGTGCGCTGCACCGAGCCGGACTAATGCACGTCAGGCTGCTGTACTCGGGGCCTGTGCTGGGCAGCTGTCTGGGGTCCTGACAGACATCTTCAACCGGTCACTGGCCCAGGCAGTTGTCCCCACGTGTTTCAAGACCACCTCCATCGTCCCGGTGCCTAAGCGATCCACCGCAGCGAGCCTGAATTACATTCGCCCTGTTGCGCTCACCTCCACCATCATGAAGTGCTTCGAGAGGCTGGTCCTGGCTCAACTCAAAGCCTCCCTACCACCCACACTGGACCCCCTCCAATTCACCTATCGCCAGAACAGGTGTACGGAGGACGCCATCTCCACAGCACTTCACTCTACCCTCTCCCACCTGGAGGGGGACACCTACGCCAGAATGCTGTTCATAGACTTTAGCTCAGCATTCAACACCATCATCCCGTCCAAGCTCTGTGACCTCGGCATTGACACCCTCTGCAACTGGGTGCTGGACTTCCTAACCAACAGACCCCAGTCTGTTAGGTTAGATAACCACACCTCCTCAACCCTCACCCTGAACATCGGCGTCCCACAGGGCTGTGTGCTGAGTCCTCTCCTCAGATTCTGGTGAACTTCTACCGCTGCACCAGTGAGGGCATCCTTACCAGCTGCATCACAACCTGGTACGGCAACTGCTCTGCTTCTGACTGGAAAGCACTGCAGAGGGTGGTGAAAACTGCCCAACGCATCACCGGCACTTCACCCTCCATCGAGGCAGTCCAGCACAAGCGGTGTCTGCGAAGGGTGCGCAGCATCATCAAGGACACCTCTCACCCCAGCCACAGACTGTTTACCCTCCTCCCCTCTGGGAGGCGCTACAGGTCTCTCCGTTCCAGGACCAGCAACCCCATCAATGCCACATGGCAAGGGTTATTGATAACCTTAACTTCTTTCCACAATTCATAGACATTATTCTGCTGAAGCCTTTTGGACATGGAGTTTGCCCTCATGGCCTGCTCATGTCCTTTAATAAAGCGTACAGCATGTTTAAATCTAGTGTTTGCGTGTTTCTGTTCACACTTGTGGGCCATGCCTAGCTTTCCCTGTTAAAAGCTTCTTTGGCCTCTAAATGGAGTTCAGTCATGTATCCTGGCCTGGGATTGTTGTTTAGTCATTTTGTGGCGTAATGATTTACTGCCATCATTTAAACAATTCACCATTTTATCATACATTATACATACATCATTATTGTGGCTTTGGTTCTTACAGTTAATGTTGCCACACAGAATACCATCAAGTGGTAGATCGATATTACTTATTAATATTATTACTATTACTATTAATATAGGCTCTTATCAGTCATTGAATTGTAATGCCAGAAGTCATCTATATCATATGTCATATATATTCTTCCTACTTGTATTTGTACTTGATGAGTCCATTAGTGAAATGATTGAGTTATGTTTGTATGACCTTGAAGAATGAATGAATGTTGAGATGATAATAAACTAGATATATGGTAAGCTATTGACATATAGGTATGAATGAAACGGTAGGTGTGAAGTCATTAATGACATGCATTTATTATTATTATTTGTATAACATAAGAATAAAACGGGTTGCCATGGGAATGCATCAATGAAATCAGAAATGCTGTGAACAATGAGACTGGAGACGACATCTTGAATCCTTCTTTCCTTGTGTCCTGAAAACGCCCCTAATGCGTCTTCTTTTGTCGTCACGCCTTTAGAGGAAGTCCCGGAGGTACTACCCCACCAGGCTGGCCATCACGCTGGCCGCCGGCGTCGCCACCAAAGCTTCGTCTTCCTCCAACCCCATGGACGTCGCCACCGGCACCGGTGACACCAGCTTCATCGTGGTGGAAACCAACTACCGCATATACGCCTATACAAGTATGTCCACGCACAGGGCAGTTGAAAAGTATAACTGCACTTGCTTCAGCCCACCTTCCACCCCATGACGTGATTTTAACGTTGTGTGAGGGGTGGGGCTGACGGGAAGGTCACTGCATTTTAACAGCAAATCCTATAGGCCTTCCTCTCAATATCTGTACATCCAGGAAGAGTTTTTCCAAGCATTTGTTCATATTTATTCAAATTATATTTATAGTTTAGCAATTGTAAAGTGTTACCAACATTGTTTTTCTAAAATATTTCTGCTTATAGGAAAAAGCATTGGTAATGGTCAAGTGGTATCATGTTCTGACAAACGAAATAAGTATATACTATGGGAAATCCCATTGTTTCAGAATACACAAGCTTTTTCGAAATTGTGTAGGTAGTTTATAATGAAAGGTAGCCAACATTGTTGGAAGAACATCATTAAAGGCTTGCATTTCTTTTACTCCCAGACTCTGAACTTCAAATAGCTCTGGTAGCTCTGTTCAGCGAAATGCTTTACCGCTTCCCTAACGTGGTGGTGGGTCAGGTCACACGGGAGTCTGTGCAGCAAGCCATCGCCAACGGCATCACCGCACAACAGGTATGGAAACCAGCACATCGTGACATCTTGTATTTTCATTATAGTTTGAGTTCATCAAACATTACAATTGACAAATGCAAAAATATTAAAATGCCAAAACAATATGTTAAGCTTCTTGATTTATGGTGTCACTATAATTAATTCTGTAATTCCATATAATACAGAAAATGCAATTTCATTGCGCTCAGATCATATCTAGTAAAAGTGTTTATATGCCCATATATATATATATAAACTGTTTCACTTGGAAATCTATCATAAGGGGAAATGTGTTCTGAGATTGGTTTGCAGTTTCAGCTGTAAAGTAGAGTAAAGTAATAATTAGGAAACAGGGGCCTTCATTTCAGAAGTGCAGGGGCCAAAATGTAAATGTTCTTCCTCTTTTGTCTGCCTCTGTATGTAAAGCATTCAGTTTGTCTGTATATAAGCACTACTACCTGCTAGTCTGTTCTACTCGACTTTCAATTTTATTTGAAGTTGTTTCGCTGTATTGATTTAAATAAAAATAATCACCTATTACAACATGATCTCTCCATATTGTCTGTGAGTGTGTGTGTGTGGCTGGTTTAAGCAGCCTCACCTCAGCCCCAGAGTCTAATGAGTCTGACTCGGGCCTCAGGTGAGGCTGCTTCAACCAGACACACACACACTCACATTGTCATTCTCAAAGTAAAGGCTGCTGCATACTCTGCAAGAACAGAGAACTTTGTTCTCTCTCCCAGGGCTGCGAGAACAAGAACAAAGTTTGTTCTGGCCAGGACAATTCATACTTCATGAGATCCTCGAGTGCAGAACTCCTAGGAAGTCCTCCCACTTCGGCGCCAGCTCAAGCACTTTTAACCACACCCATGTCTAATTGACCAATCACACAATAGTTCTCGGACACGACACAAGAAAAAAGTTCTGCCGGGATGATGTGTCGAGAACAAGCTGCGAGAACTGAACCAGGGCTGCGAGAAATGACGTCATTTTGTTCTCGCAGCCCTGGGAGAGAGAACAAAGTTCTCTGTTCTTGCAGAGTATGCAGCAGCCTTTAGGCTAAATCAATGTGTGATATGTTGTCATCTTCATATGCATTCTTCATATTGATCTGCCATGACACTGACCACAGTGAATTTAGATTAGATTCAGACAATTAAGGAAAATAAACGGAGCAAGAAATGAATTGCATTTAAGATTTGTGGTAAAAAGTAAGCCAGACTGCGAGTGTTAGTAAATTATGTGTAGAATAGATCACGTCCTCCTTCACCTTCATACACCACTAGTCTTTCTGTTAAAGCTACCCTGGCAAATGTAGTACAAGAGTTTGAATCGTAGGCTATATGAAGTTGTTTCACTGTAGTCAATTGAGAAAAATATTCACCTCCACTGACAATGGACTCTCCATATTTTCTCAACAAGAAAATGGACCTGTAATAGTAATCTTTTGTCATCTGACTTCCGTATGCATTGATATTCACCAGGGCACTGAGCAAGGTAGGGATTAGAGGGAGAATATGAACAAGAATAAATGGAATAAGCTATTTCTTTTCAAAACATTTAGGGTTAGGGGGGAAGAGGTCGGCTACGTGAACAGTAGCCTACGTTCAGTAAGGCTCTGTTCCCTGACGGTTAACCAGACGTTTTGTGAACGACTAGTCGGATTAGTCTAAAAAAAGAGAGAAAATGTCAGTCAAAATTGAGCACATTATAATCTTAAGAGGCCACACATGATGGGAAAAACATTGTGTGTAGGCCTATTATAAGAGCCACTTGAAATGCTTAATGTCATGTTTTTATAAAGCCATCCTTTTTTTGAAACAAGGCTGAGTGCCGTGCATTAGGCCTACTGGGCTCACGTAGTGTGTTCTGCATCACACCAGGTGAGCTGTTAGCCGCTCAAACTCAGTAGGTCAATATAATCAGGCAGATCATGGTTTCTTTACTGTGAAACGGACTGAATTGATTGACATTTCAACGAGCGACTAGAACAGCTGAGCAGAGTACCTACGAGCTCGTTCTACATCCATGGTTATTATTCTATATCTCATTAAAACAGGTAGGCCTACGAGCTCGTTCTACATCCGTGGTTATTATTCTGTCATTAAAACAGGTAGGCCTACGAGCTCGTTCTACATCCATGGTTATTATTCTATATCTCATTAAAACAGGTAGGCCTACGAGCTCGTTCTACATCCATGGTTATTATTCTATATCTCATTAAAACAGGTAGGCCTACGAGCTCGTTCTACATCCATGGTTATTATTCTATATCTCATTAAAACAGGTAGGCCTACGAGCTCGTTCTACATCCATGGTTATTATTCTATATCTCATTAAAACAGGTAGGCCTACGAGCTCGTTCTACATCCATGGTTATTATTCTACATCTCATTAAAACAGGTAGGCCTACGAGCTCGTTCTACATCCATGGTTATTATTCTATATCTCATTAAAACAGGTAGGCCTACGAGCTCGTTCTACATCCATGGTTATTATTCTACATCTCATTAAAACAGGTAGGCCTACGAGCTCGTTCTACATCCATGGTTATTATTCTACATCTCATTAAAACAGGTAGGCCTATTTAAATGACATGACTGGAGTGGAGAATGGTGAACCAGATTGTGAACACGTTGTTTAATGTGGTTTCAGTAGTAAAAGCATGGTCTAATTCTAATGCATATTTCTATCAATAGTGCATGGGCCCCTAATTGTAAATGAGCTAAGGTGAAGAAGTACATTTAAAAGATTGATGCACCCCTTGGTGGAAGGTAATGAAAGTGAAAATATAATAAATCAATACAAAAAATGGGACCTCACGATTGTTTATGCAATTCTGTCATTCAGGGTGTTCTCTGTCCATGGGTTTCCAGTTTAAAATGAATAAAGTGTGTTTCTCTAGATCATAAAATGAACAAAGTGTCTTTCTCTTATCTTTCTCTAGATCATACACTTTCTAAGGACCAGAGCTCACCCCGTCATGCTCAA
>OMKN01022626.1:0-11944 GCA_900302345.1 Melanonus zugmayeri
GGGAGAAGGACAGAGACAGCCGGGAAATTGTCTTGGCTAAATTACAGCTCGGCCGCCCCGGTTCCTTAGAGTCTGCAACATCAAGCTGTCCACATGGAAGAGGAACGGCCGGCTGAAGGTCCGTCCTGGAAGAGCTTTGTGACCTTTCCCTCTTTGTGGTTCCTTCGTGCTAATAGTGAGTTCTGAGTGTTTATACGTCGGATTATTGCACTTTTCTAATCTGTGGCTGCTCAAAGTGCTTTACGTAAGGGAAGAGCCAGGTTGTGGGGTAGGTAGGGTTAGGTCTCTGGCTCAGGGACACCTCGACACTCAGCCAATAGGAGGGGATGGAGCCAGAGCAGACAACCTGCTCCACCTCCTGAACCGCTGCCCCCATTTAACTCCATTTAAGTACATTTAACTCCATTTAAGTACATTTTCTCTGTGACTACATGGTTGGCACACTAGCGGGTGGATAGTAAGTAAGTAAGTAAATCTTTATTTATATAGCACTTATTATAACACAATTACAAAGAGCATCACACATACAGTACATGAAAATATAAAGGATCTTGTAGATTTTTTTACTGGAAGCCAATGGAGGGAAGCAAGAACAGGGGTGATGTGGGACTGACGGCTAGTTCTAGTTAATATTCTGGTTCTAGTTAGTTCTAGTTCTAGTTAATAGTCTAGCGGCTGCATTTTGAACCAACTGTAGACGATGTAGAGCAGCATCACTAAGGCAGGTGTAGAGGGACTTACAATCTAGACGGGAGAAAATGAAAGTGTGAATTAATAGTTAGAGATCCGTAGAACAGGATATACTTCAGATTTTTGCAATATTTCTTAGCTTAAAAAAACAAGCCTGGACGAGCTTAGTAACATGATGGTCACAAGTCATACTGATCAAAGTGTGCCAACCACGTAGGTAGTACACCTTGTACCAACCGCAGGTTTGATTCCCACCTGCCATCCTATGCTACATGTCATTCCCCCTCTTTCCTGTCTGTTTTCACTGTTCTGTCCATTATTCCACAAAAATCCCATAAAAACATGTGTACAGTATATATAGACAAGAATCTACCTGAAAGCATTGGATTTGACTTCAGTGTCGGTTTCTTCTGTAATGATCAAACTTTTCTTCCTCTGTATATGAGTTCCAGCAGGCAGACATTTGCAAATGGAGGTGAGCCAAGCGTGGATGGAGTGATGGGTAGATGAAGAGGAGTCTCTTTTGGATCTTCTGGGGGAGTAGGAGGGGTGGAGGTGGTGGTGGAGGAGGAGGTGGAGGAGGTGGAGGGGTGACAAGACGAGGGACAGCACTAGGGAATGGAGCTCGTGACATGATAAAAATAGCTATCAGACCGGCTGTCACCAAATGTTTGATGATAAACTGACAAATTCAAGAACACAGATCACACCATCTGAACCAATATGTGAGTTTATCACCGTTAAACAGGGATGGATGAAGAACAAAGGTGTCCAGAACTTGAAAATGTAGTTTTGCTGTGTTTTTCAGTGAATAATCGACAAATTAGTTCAATTCAGTCTAACATCAATGTCTAAAATCTCATTGATTTCATAAACAAAGATAACATAAAAATACATTTTGAAGTCTTGTAGAACATACATTATACAATAATGTAATACTTGGAACATGGCAGAATTTCATTTTTATATATTATAGACCATGTTTAAAACCATCTGTATATGAAAGTAAAAATGCATAATACGTTTCATTTAACCTAATGCACTTCTCAGTATTTTAATATTCTACAGAGAAATATTGAATAAACACTCAAAGTTCATAATCAAGGCTAGGGCTGCTACACTTTATTTTTTAATTGCTGATAAGTCACCAGAAGCCAAAGTGATTTTAATGTACTTAAACTTAAATCAAGCTTGTTTTGTCTGACAAGCAGCCAAAGAAAAACTCAGAAGCCGCAGCCAAACCGTAATCTGCAACAGAAAAACAACCTCAAATTTGCATTTCTGAAGCTATATACACAGCAAATGTATGATGGGTATTTTAACTTTATAAATGCTAAACTTTCTCTGCTGAACAACTATTGACTTAGGTTCAAATTAGCAATAGGGGCAGAATAGTTTAGGGTGTGTCCCAGTCCAAAAGGTTCTGGGTTCAAACCCCAATGTGCTCATTCAAATGTAATTACAAATCACTGTAAGTTGCTTCTGCTTCATGACATAAAACAATGATTTTAGGGTTTATAAATGGTGTCTATCCTCCTCGTTTCATCACTACAGCAGGGATTCATTCTTCGAATTGTTCCGGGAAGAAGAAGAACTGACATAACGTCCATAAACAAATCGAACACCGAAGGCGAGATGTTTCACTCCTCCTGAGAACATCTCATCTCCGTGACATCATGAGGACAGGGTGGCAGACGGATCGTATTGCGGGATGTAGGACCAGTGCAATAGATCCAAGTGAGTGTAAGCAACTCAAACTAGACTCTTCTGTGAGGATGGTGACGTGCGACAGCGAGGAGAACAGCGATTCTGAGTCTGATGTTGGCGTTATTGTGGACTTGGGTAACGTCTCAAACAGCCGGTTTGTACCTGGATGCGATCATGAAACAGAATATTTTCAGCGATACCCCGTTGTTACAGCAGAAGACGTTGATGACGTGATGAAGTCTCTTGAGGCTGGTGACCCAGATTCTGACCAAGTATTAATGGACAAATGAACTGGATCCTGATTTTATTCTATAAGCTAAACACACTTATACTATACCTCTAAATCAAAGGACTTGAATTATGCATTTTCCAATATTTGTATAAATTAATAATTCAAACATTATTTCAGTAAAACACATTCAACATTATCTCATTGAAGGAGGACACGATCCAAATGTAAACCTTTAAAGCACTAATTGTGTTTCTAAATGTAGATTTTGTGCTTCCCTTGTCTGGAAACACTTTCTAAATCATTATGGCCTGCCCTGATTTCTCATAAATCTTTAATAAGCCGTAGCTTCCAACATATTTGCTTGAAGTGATGCTTTGCTTTGAAGCTCTGATTCTACACTTTAATATTATATGACAAAACAAAAATGTCAAAATGTGACCCTAAAGTATGCGGTGGGTCGCGAATATATACAGAAATATAGGGATATCAGGCCATAGGGAATTGTATCTTAGAAAGGGTCCTTATTGTGCAAAGTTCAGAAGCAGTTGTCTTCAAAGTCTGGGGATTTGGAAAAGGGCGTGGCCAGGCACGTCTTCAGGGTTTCCTCATCTAAATTATGCATCTGTATTCATGTTTATAGTGTCGGTTGTTATTTTCTGAGTTGGATCAGCAGAAACAAGACACAATGCGGAGGTTCTGATGAGTAAAGACTATAACACCCGGAACTCTGTGTGTGAATGAATAAACCTGACGTATTTAATGAGGTTTGTCTGCCAGACTCTTACCGTCTACTTTGTTGAATTATTCCTTCACAAGGATAGTAGCTGATCTGAGAAATACACTTTCAAACATAGTCGCTGTTCCTGGATGCCCTTTAGAGTTGTGGCAGGTTCAGTGGTTTGAGGTTGGTATTCGTTATTAGGATTGTTCCCAGTGAGAGGCGTCGTACGTCGTACACAGGAGACAGCTTAAACACATGAATAACAGTGAGAACGTCGGGAAGTTAAGCTGTGATGGAACCAAAAGACTAATTAGGTTGAAAGTGAGGAGGTAAAGTAACACATTTACCCACACTTTTTGACACTGTGTACATATACTATGAACACACACACTCACACATGAAGACAAGCACACTACAGTGAGATACACTAGACCCACACCCACCCTCGAATTTCCCTGGTTAACATAACCAGTTCCTCTACTTTGTCAGCTGGTAAATATAACATAACATGCAAGGGTAAGTAAAAACTCACTTTAGCAGGAGATGTAATCTCAAGCTCTAGCAAGTGTGCGCAGCCAATAGAAAACCACTCTGGGAAAACGCTTTGAGCTGGAAGTATGAGAGCCCATATTTAAGAGAATTTCCCCTGTTGTGTATGTGACAACAAACAACATTTTTATCAAAAAAACAGAAATGTTCAACACTTCATGAGACCCAAACATCTCGGCTGAAAAAAGTGATTTGGGGGTTTACTTCCCCTTCAAGTAGAAGGTGGCCACCCCTAGATCCTGTGGTAAACAGAACATCCTAGCTGTGGTTCATCTCCTCCATGCTCCAGGGTGATACCAGCTGTCTTGGGGGAACCAGGTCTCTAAATAATGACCTTCAGCCCGCAGGTGACGGGGGTCGCATCTCCCCTTCACTAATCTCAGATAATCAACCAGAGCTGATGGAGCTGAACGACGACGACGGAGCTACAGGTAAACAGCTGGGAGGTGGTGAAGGCTGATTAAATGAAAGTGCAAGTGGTTAGTCGGATAAACCTAGGAAGGTTTCCTTTATTGAGTATTAATATAATTGAATTATGTCACTGAAAATGTTGTTTGTACAGTGCCTGTATGTGCCTGTATGTATAGTCACTACACGTACACTACATTACAATTGTTACATCATACAATATAACACTGTGGTACAATATAACTGTTGCACATACACTCAACAAAATATGAATGCTTTTTTTTGCTCCCATTTTTCATGAGTTGAAATGAAAGATCCAATACTTTTTCTATGCACACAAAAGGCTTATTTCTTTCAATGTCTTTGCAGGAATGTTCATTCCTGGACCAGGACCTCCGGCTTCTTCACCCGCGACTCAGACCGTCTGAGATCAACCGACTGAAGCAACAGTTGGTTTGTACAACCGAACATTTCTGCACAAACCGTCAGAAACGTTCTCAGGGATCTGCTCATCTGCTCACCTGCACGCCGGTCATCCTCACCAGGGTCTTGACGCGACTGCGGTTTGTCAACGTAACCGACTCGCGTGGGCAAACGCTCACCTTCTCGGGTTTCACGGGAACCGGGCAGATGGCAGGCGGCGTGTATGGCGTTGTGTGGGCGAGCGGTGTGCTAAGTGCCCCGTGGTGGCGGTGGGGTTATGATATGGGTGGGCATACAAACAACAAACACAGGTGCGTTTTATTGATGGCAATTTGAATGCACATGTAACCGGTCAAAGCTGACCTTAGGGGCCACCGTAGGAGTAGGTGTGCCCACTTCCATTGTTAGCAATAATGTTTACACTGCTTATACAGACGACTTAAGATCCCAGCACTGCTGCTTGGTTGATTTCCTTTTCTTTTATGTGTTGTTCGGATGCTTACGCTGGTTTTGTATTTCTTACTGTGAATATTAAAACATGTTTTGTCCTGTTTGTCTGCCCCCAAGTCCTGATACTGCTGTTGGGTGTCTCTCCTGGGTCTAGAGAGCCGAGTGGTCCGGCCCGCTACAGGGGGTTCACTATGGGTCTCGCTGTGCTCCATGGCCCAAAGGGTTTGGTGTTGGTGTGAATGCGTCTTCTTCTTCTCTTGCTGTGTGTGTGTTTCTAGGCCTGGGTGTGTAAAGGTGAGGAGCCTATTCCTTAATTTAGCGCCCCCCTGTCGCCTACTGGCCAGTTGACTGTGTGTAGTAGTATATTGTGGATTTTGTGAAACCTGTTTTAGAGCTATTGAAATGTATCTGTGACTTTTAATTAGAAACGTAATACATTGATAAATATTACCTTAGCCCACAATGTCAGTAGGGTTTATCTGTGACTAAATAAATACGTTGTTGGGGGAAATTCAGTCTCCGTCTCATTGTCTCATTATCTCATTATCTGTGTATTTGGGGAACCCGGTTTATAGAAACCTTACGAACAAATCTACTTTCCTTGATATAACACCTTCAAAGAGGCATTGTCAGACATCACCATTGTAAAAGTAAGCTCCGGTTACACACAGAGATACCGTGACGAGGTCCTGAGGCCCATTGTCGCGCCATTCATCCGCCGCCATCGCCTCATGTTGCAGCATGATAATGCACGGCCCCCATGTTGAAAGGATCTCGACACAATTCCTGGAAGCTGAAAACATCCCAGTTCCTGCATGGTCTGGATGCTCCCTAGACATGTCAAGCGTTGAGCATGTTTGGGATGCTCTGGCTCGGCTATACGACAGCGTGTTCCAGTTCCTGCCAATATCCAACAACTTCACACACAGCCATTGAAGAGGAGGAGACCAACATCCCACAACCTGATCAACTCTATGTGAAGGAGATGTGTCCCACTGCATGAGGCAAAGGGTGATCACAACAGATACTGACTGTCTGGTGGTTATCCATGACCCCCCCCTTGTCCGTAGCCCTAGTCATACAGTAGTTTGGTGCCTAATAAATGTATTTTTCGCACATTTTAGAGGCCTTTTATTGTGACCAGCCTAAGGCACACCTGTGCAATAATCATGCTGTCTAATCAGCATCTTGATGCCACGCCTGCCAGGTGGATGGATTATCTTGGCAAAGGAGAAGTGCTCACTAACATGGATTTGAACAAATTAGCGCTCAGAATTTGAGAGAAATAAACCTTTTGTGTGCATAGAAAAAAAGTCTTAGATCTTTTATTCCAACTCATTAATGATATTGATATGCTTATATTTATCTTGATTTGTATATTATGCTAATTTGTGGATATGTTTATACAACCATGGAATGATTTAATTGGATCAAACCACAATGAAATGTGTGCCATAATGTTGAACTCACACACACACACACACACACACACACTCAATTTTCTTTTTCTTGCCGAGCACATGGACACATTATAATTGCAGCTGAATCCTTTTCACCCAAGAAACGTACGGGCACCCACGTACGCATGTGCACACATGCACACACATACAGTACATTAGAGTTGTCTAGACAGAGAAGGGGAGCAGGAGGACAGTAAAGGTCTCTATTGATCCCCGGTCTCCTTGGAACACTTAGGAACACCTCAACAATCTGCTGCTAGTGCATAGTTTTGTGTGTATTGCTGAGGGTGTGTGTGTGTGTGGTGTGTTTATATTATTGATCTAGGCCTCAGGGAGCTGTCCTCCCAATTCCTCCTGAAGGGTCCAGACCGCTGGTCACATGACACACTCCTCTAATCAGCAGCTATGACCTGCAGCCCACAACCCATTCACTGTTAAAACCTGTGTGGTTTAGTTTTTTTTGTGGTTGAGTGTGTGCGATTGTTTTTTTGTGTCTGTGTTTCTGCTACTGCATGGATTTGGGGTTTTCGTTGCATTGTCATAAAAAGAAAAGAATACACGTTTTAAATGTTTGCATTTTAAAATCTCCAAGTGTGTGTGTGTGTTTCTGCCGCTGCATGGCTGCGGTGGATGCATTGTTGTAACATGAAATCAATTATTTCACAAGTGTGTGTACTGTTGTTTTGTTCCTTTATCACAACTCCACACCCAGGCGGTCATAAGGAAAGCCTTATTACACAGGACCACCGCCACCCCTCCACAAATCATTTCAGCCCCGGCCAAAAACAACAGCCATAAAAACTCATTCCCATGGCCATCAATATCACTCTGTAGACCTGCGCTTAACCTACATCACACTTTAGCCAATGTTGTCTTTCCTTCAAGTTGCTGTATGTTATTATTCTTTGTATGTTATATTCTTCTGAGCTAGCGTCTAAATACCATTTTCTCTCAATCCTGATGGACAATAAAGAATCTGAATCGAGTAAAAGAGTCACGTTATCCATCTTGGCCGTGTATTCAAGCGGTATAAACCTTTAGGACTCCATGGCTTGACCGTGTGTGAGTGTCAAGAGTGTGGTAATGAAGTCAAACATTCTGAATCATAGTTTAATTCCCAGGCAGGTTTAGGTCATATTTTTTCAGTGCGTGAGAAGAACAGCCATGCTTGAACGCTTGAAAGTTGAGTAGTATGTATAAGGTTATCGGTATGCGCGGCGTACAGGTAACCTTGAAGTGCATGGAAGCATCACATTAATGCATGTAATACATGTGCTCAATAAGCCTGTGTTTCTGTGCCGTCGTGCTTTGCATGTGATTTGGTCTGTGTTGCTCTCTTGAGTTCGTGCAGAAATGTGTATTTTTTGACTGTATGCCCAGTATTTTTATGAATACATACTATGTGTGCACACATTGTTAGCATGGGTTTAGAGATTACTCATTTCAATATCTATATATTTGTGTTCCAAGTCAACATCTTGGTTATTTTTATTTCAGTTTTGCTGTGTGTTATGTCATTTTCCTTTCCTACATTTCTACAGCACCTGTAGAAATGTATTCTATAGATTCTATAGTTTTAATATGAAGATAAGTAGACCCATGGAGGCTAAATTGGCCGATACAAAGTTGACATTTAAGTGGAGTTATTTTAAATGCTGTTCATTGATGGGGGCTGAATCCTGTCACTCTCATCATTTAATTAGCACTTCTTTATGTGAAGATGTTATTCATAACATTTCTCACTCATACTTTATTACTCACCAATATATTCTGTGGGACTAATTTCAGAATAATTATACAAATGTTAAGTGCCTGCTACTAACTGCAAAATCCATCTGTCAAATAATCCAAATGCACTGCTTAAATTCAAGTTTTTTTGGCTGGCATGTGTGATAAATACCCATGTGTGTCTTTTCAAAGTTCCTTTTGTGGACGTCCAAACCACGAATAAAGGCACATAGCGAACGTACACCTCAACCATTAACAGTCCAATAAATGTAACGTTGGAAAAGTTTGACTTTTTAAATGAAGTGTAAGTCGACGTTTTATGTGGCCAACCCTTAACAACCTATAAACCTCCATGATGTGGTTTCTTTAAGACGACGTATGGAAGCCCCGCTGCAGGAGACAGATGTTACACAACGAGCTGTTGCTGAGTGCTTACCAACAGGTTGGTAATTACTGTACAGACTTGGAGATGTCTGCTGCCTGTCCTTGACCGACCGTGACACCAAACACACCCCATCGCCACGGTGACGTTCTCCTCATTCGTCCTTGCCTGTTTCCACTTGACTCGCGGTGCGCTTTTTTTTCTCTTCGGTAATTTCGATGATGGTTTATCCGAAGAGACTCGGTGAATTCAGATAAAGGTCGTAAAGAATGAGTGAGCGTCTTTCTCAAGGATGCTTAGAGATTGGCTGCGGACATTGGGGATCGAATGCAGCACCTTTTGGCTGGGAGTCAAACACACTAACCGTTATACCTTCCTGCCCCGTGTTGTTTCTAGACATCTTGTTTGTATGTCATCTTTCCCTTACTTTAGTCGGTGATTCATCTTTTTCTGTCATTTCAACTCTTAAGACCTAAACTTTAACCCTAGAAAACCTGTACCATCTTGGGACACACATCTTGATGTATTTTTGTAACTAGGTCGTGTAGCACTTGGGCTCCGTTGTAGGTCCTCCTTACTGTGGACGGACCCAGCGAGAAGGAACCCAGGCAGCTTGAGGTCGTCGTCGGCTGCACAGTGTGTCTCTTGTAGAAGAACGACTGCTGCCTTGTTGGAAACGCTGAGGTGTCGTATGACTTCGAGTTTGGCGGTGGTGAGGCACTCTGTGTTGAGTTGGAGCACTGACAGACCTTGGTTTTCGACGGTCGGGATGGCCGCCCGTCCTGAAGAGGACGTTCTATGCCTTGGTCTTGACCTTGGCCTGCTTGGTCTTGCTACTTGCGGGGAAGGCCGCGTAGAGGCTGTTGTCTTCTTCCCCAAAGGAGAAGACCTACCACGCCGGCAATGGACCCTGCTGAACCATCTACGCACCGGGGTCGGCCGCTTCAAATCATCTCTGAAGAAGGGCCTGGCAGGCGGCCCAGCATGCGAGTGCGGCGAGTCTGAGCAGACTGCCTAACATATAATTACCACCTGCCCCCTATACAGACCACCTTCAGGACCCGGCCTCTTCGATGTAGGACCAGAGGCGAGGGCGTGGCTGCACAACACTGAGCTGATGATACATGAAAGAAGAAGTATGTTCAATTTTGATTACATCCTTTGCTTCTCAGTCTAACCTGTAAGTGGCTTTGGATAAAAGCATCTGCTAAACCACTAAATGTTCATGATAATGACAACATAATGTGGCTTGTGCATACCGGCTTGTTGGGGTGTGAATCGTTCGGCGTGGGAGGAGCTGGGGAGGTCTTTAACCACCACGCATCACTTAAACCAACCGGTGTGTTTACGCTCTTCCAATAGGAAAACACAAAACTGAAGGCTTCCACCACATCACAGATCAATACATTACCCCCAACACGTTATAAATCACACCGCGGCCTGCTTTGTGTCGGCAAAATGGACTCCTCCTCATTGATTTTTGCATAGATCTAATAAGGAGGCCCTCAACAGGCGTATGGGATCTTGGCTGCCGTCTAAGTGAAGCTCTGCTGGTGCTGTAATCACAGATCTCTCCTCATGCAGAGAGGGCCTCTCAGGCCTCATAACAATAGAGCACGGCTTGAGGAACCTGAGATGGAACAAAGAGAAGGGAAGGGGGGTGAGTTGTTCTAGGAGATTGGCCATCAATCACCGTTTAGTGGATTTCAAATTAAAAATGTTACTGCTAAGTGTCCCTGTGAGATTTGAAATGGATAAATAGCATAGAGGTGGTCAGCTGTCGAGCTTTGGAAACAATCTCCGTTTAATAGCACAACGTCATCCGTTTTCCAATTTAGTCATTTAGCCTTTATCCAAAGCAACTTAGTGATTCCACATACATGTCATTAAGAAGCAGGTAGGGGTTAGGCATCTTGATGTTGGATGCTTACAAGTTAGGCTGCGGCCATGGGGATCGAACCCAGTGCCCAGTCGAACACCGTAGTCACTACACTATCAGTTTGTCTGCAGTGAAACCATGAAACGTTGGTGAACTTAGCAGAGAGCTCTGGGAACGCTACCCATTAAGAGTCATTATGAACTTCATAAACTAGTGATTAGTTGTTCGTTTTGGAGTCTTGTTCCAGCGAGATGTGGCGGGGAAATGGGACGCATGGCTGAGTGTATGGGCTGAGATGATTCGATAAGTCCCTCAAGAGGCCTTCGAGCATCCTCTCTGCTTTCATTAATCAAGTAATCAAGCTCTTGAATGTAAACCTAATCAGTTCATTAAGACAGCCTTCCACCTCCAACGGACCCCGTCAGGAGCTCCCTCGCTCTTCACTTCCGAAACAAAGTTACTCCAGCAAAAAAGTTGGGAAGTGTTAGAGACGGGGGTGACATGTCAGCTCTCTTATCTATTACATCTAGGAGCGTCTGTCCTGGAAAAGCCAACACTGTGATGGTAATCAGACAAATGGTGTTTACGATTTATCGGGAAGCTGAAAGCGGTAAAGGGAGGGGATGCCAACTGTCCCCAAAGATGGAGAGCCGTCCTTTAGAAGACACCGAGCAACAACACCTGGTGAAGCAGACAACAGGTATGCAATCATCTGGCACATCTGGGACGACTCCTGGAGAACCGAGGGGGGGCGTGCACCCAAACTGTTCTCAAAGCCTGCCTGAACGTAGATGAATAATTATGTTTTTCCCCCAACTGCCTGTCTTTCTGTCTGCCTACCTGCCTGCCCGCCTGCGTCTTGTAATATCACGGTGATGGAGTGAGCACATCTGTATGTCATTCACACATTCATGTTATAAATACCCCTAAAGACGGGAAATAATAGCGTTCAGCTGTGTCTGCAATCTGAGACTAATTACAGTGGCCATGGTAATAGATAAATCCCTGCTGATTATTCGGTGTAAAAGTCTGTATGTTTTGTCACAATCACAAAAACCAGATATATAACAGTCGGAGTGGGTAGAAGAATCTGTCACTTCACACAGCATATGTTGGATAATTAGCTCGCCCAAACAATTTACATTTTAGACACCTCCACAGTTATTTCCATTTCTATGTGCCGGGGAGAGAGAGAGAGTGAGACAGACGGAAGGAGAGCGAGAGCAGGGAGGTTGAAGAAATAAATGAAGATGGAAAAACACAAGAGGGTGGCGTCTGAGAGGGACGAGAGAGGGAGGGAGGGAGCGGCAGAACG